>JAKCPI010010270.1:0-13128 GCA_023213315.1 Euborellia annulipes
TCTTTGCTATTGAATCTGGCCTATTCATTTATTGTCCGGCTATTTAAACACGTTGTATATATGGGTGATTCTACGCTATTTGAATTTTATTGGTCAGTGGAAAAAATATATGTTAAAATAATTATATCATTGATACTGTATTCTTAAATAATAAAGAATATCGTGTTTTATTGGGTCCATTTAGTCAATTCACGATAAGTGTTTCATTTTAGGAATTAATAGTTGAAAATAGTCATAAATGTCAGTATTCTGGGTGTCCCATTTCTAGTTTTTTTACTAGTTTTGTTCGACATTCATTTATTTATTAACTTGACATAATATTTTTTACCATAATTATAAACATAAGTAAACCCCAAAACATAATTAATGAAAATACATTTTAAAGTATTTGTTATTATAAAAAAAAATACTTGTTTTCACGTGACCTAAAAATGATGTCGTCTATTCTGGAAAAATTAAAAAGATAAAAATTTATCATAAAAACTGCCAAAGTAAAATAATGAACACAAATGGCTCAGTGAAAAAGGGAGAGGAGGGGGTCCATCCTCGAGTGAAGACCGTTGTGGGGTAAACAGGAGTCAACCCCAAGGGTGGAGGTAGGAGTCGTTGAGTTCTCCTTCTCCGGAAATGAATTAAAAGGATTAAAATGTTTAAAAATATTCAGAGGATGGGATATCAGCTTCCCAACAGGAAAGGAAAGGGTTAGGTATGGAAAAAAAAAAATAATTTAGAGGACACAGCTTGCATTTATTAAAAAAAATTTAAAAGTCAAGTGATTTTATTCAGTGGAAGGCACGGGTGCGACGCGCGCAATATGTCTTTCCACGTCCCCATTTGGAGTGGAAATTCGTAAATGTCGCACTTTCCCATCCTTTCCAGGTTAAGTTTGCTTCACTCGGCCGAGTTTGTAAGAAAGTGGGTGAATATTAGGATCCAATATGAACACAAGCTGATTTTCTTTGGTATCGGGTTCTGGTTGAAGCCATTTTGCCCTTTTTTGCAAATCTTCAACATACTCTTTCTGCCATAAAGTCCAGATGGAATTTCGGAAAGAGATTATACGTTGCCATCTCGAAAGTCTGTTAAGTCTTGAGTATAATTACTAACTCGGCGGACTATAATTCGTGCTTTTGAGATGAAGAATCTTTCTCGAAGACGAGCAATGATATATTTAGTTCCATAGTGAAAATTCTCATAGTGAAGGTATTTAATATAAAGGGCTGTGAGAGGATTATGGTATGGTAAAATGATGGGATGTTTGACATCATATGGAAAAGGACCTCGTTGAAGTCGTCCTCCCACTCGTAATAAGTCAGTTTGTTTTTCAATGAATGGCGTAAGAGACTTCAAATTACTGTTCTTCGGTAAAACATTATCTTTTCTCAAAATATTAATCTCCCTTGCACAATCCTCTTGCTGCGCCAAGCGTATACAAATGATTTCTGCCTCCTGAAGATCGTTTGATGTTAATGGACCTCGCCGAAATGTATTTCGTTCTTGTCTGATTCCTATCGGCAGCCAACGAAGCATTGTAGCAACCACCCTCAAAGTTAGTGTCCATGACGAGAATCGAGCGAAAAAAGAAATATTTTTAATTGTTGATGGGTATGCATGTGAATTTCTCTCTTCTTCGACTTCGGATGCTGGGGTGATATTTTCGAGAGGTATAAAATCACTGAGCAACGGACCCTGAAACCATTGAGGTGAATTTAAAAATTCACTTATGCTCAATCCCCTGGTGGCCAGATCAGCGGTGTTGAGCGTTCCAGGCACATGTCCCCATGCAGCTTCAGGTAAGTTGGTTTGTATTTCCGAGACTCGATTAGCCACAAAAATATTCCATTGTGATGGCGACGATTTTATCCAACTCAAGGCGACTGTGGAGTCTGATAGGCAGTAGATACGATAAGGAGGTTCAGGTAAAGCTTGTTTGACGAGATTTATTAATTGTGTCAAGAGTAACATAGCACATAATTCCAAACGTGGTAAAGATATGGTCTTCAGGGGGAGCAACACGACCACTAGCGGCTAATAAGGAGGACTTAAGCAGTTCATTTTCCTTATTATATGAAAGTAAGTATACACATGCGCAATAAGCTTTTGTAGAAGCATCTGCACAGCCAAGTAAACCGAAATGAGTTGCATCTTGATGAGAGGCAAATCTTCCTATTGTAAAATCTGACATAGTAGGTAATTCATCACAGAAGAGTTTCCACTCATTAATAAGCTCTTCGGGTAGTGCATCATCCCAATTGAGATTTATTTTCCAAACACTTTGGAAAAGGATTTTTAATTTGATTGTTAGTGGTAAAATATATCCTAGGGGATCGTAGAATTTAGCGATTTCGGATAAAAGTTGTCTTTTGGTAACAATTTCAGAGAGGGGTTTGTAAAAATTAAATTTGAAAGTATCTTCATTCGGTTCCCAGAACATTCCGAGAGTTAAACAAAATTCATTATTTAAGGAATCAGGATTCGAAATTATCTTTCTATCAGATGATGAGATATTTAATTTTTCTAAAAGCTCCGTGCGGTTAGAAGCGAATTTGGCTAATGAAAAACCACCTCCTGACAACAACGATTGAAGTTCTTTTAAAATGTCAGCTGCTTCTTGAATAGTTTTGAAACTAGCTAAAATGTCATCGACATAAATATTTTTCTCAAGTATTCTTCTTGTTAGGTTTGAATACTTTATCCCGTCAAGATGATTCAATTTTTTTAAAGTAAATAGTGCTTGGAAGGGTGAGCACACAGATCCAAATGTAAGCCTATTTAAAGTATAAACTTGCAAAATATCATCTTCATTTTCCCGCCAAAAGACTTTAAAAAACATCCGTGACTTTTCATCTAACTCGATACATCGATAAAATTTCACGAGATCTGTTGATATGGCAACTGGAAATAGCCTAAATTGTGTTAAAATAACTCTAATATTATTCTGTAGTGTAGGTCCGGTTTCTAGAATGTCATTAAGAGATGTACCATTAGATGTCTTGGCTGATGAGTTAATGACAATTCTAATTTTACCTTTATCATTAGATTTAAAAACTCCATGATGACTCATGTAACAGGAATGTAATGGAGAAAGTGAATTTTTATTCTCATCAATCGGTGACATGTGATTTAATTCTATAAACTCTCTCATATAATTGACATAAGCAGTTTTTAAATCTGAATTGTTTCTAAAACGTTTCTCGAGAGACAAAAATTTATGTAAGACAATATGCCGCGATTGACCCAAAGGTGCATGTTCTTTCTTAAAGGGCAAAGCTAGAATGAATCGTCCTGAAGGGTCTCTGTTATATGTTTTTTCATAATGCATAACTGCGGGGTGTCTTTGAATAATCTTGCCTGTGGAAAAATCTGTTGCAATTTCCCAAAATGATTGAATGTTAATAAAAGGGTAAATGGTTGTTTCTCCATAATTGACATTCGCTCCAATCAGCTGACTGTCACCTTTGTGACTGCTGGCGAGACAAGTTGAAGAGCGCAGACACTCACAATCTCCCTCCATTTCCTCTCCTACCAGTGGGGGGCGGAGCATGCGCAGACGAGACGAACGTCCGCTACTGTTTGCTGCCAGCACATGGAAACGATCATGATGCGCATGCGCAGATCCCATTCCAAACAAAATGTATCCCAAAGTGGTCTTTAGACATTTAAATGGGCCTAAATCATTAATTATTTCAGGCTGAATTATTTGGGATAAAACACCTGCTCCCAATATAACATCTACTTCATCAGGTTTATAAAATAATGGGTCTGCGAGGTCAAAATTTGAATATATTTTCCTCGTTGACTCAGCAATATTATTAGATGGTAATTTTTCAATTAAATTAGGCAAGATGAGAGCGCTTACCTTATAGATGGATGTATAATTGAAACGAGAAGTAAATCTTAAATTTACTAAACCTTCTGTATGTATTGTATTTTGGCCTAGTGGTGAAACTGTTGTCTTACTGGGATGTGGCTGGAGTTGTAAATTCCGGAGCCAGCGTAGTAGAGATTATATTTGTTTGGCATCCTGAATCCACCAAGGCACGAGCGTAAATCCATTTCCCGTTATCGGAGAGCACTTTGATAACTGCGGTAGGTAATAAAGAGATTTCAGGGGATTCACCTTTAGCGGCGTTTAAGGAAGTGACAGCTGAACAGGAGGAATTAGTTTGTTTACACAGGGACCGGTGATGACGGGAATTGCATAAGGGGCAACTCTTCACCTCACACTTGTCCTTGTTATGGTTTTGAGATAAGCAATTTCCACAGAGCTTATGTTTAAGAACTAATTGTTCTCTCTCACTAATAGGTAAGTTTTGATATTTGTAACATTTTGAAAGGTAATGTGGACCAGTACAAAGAGTACATTTGACAGAAATATTCTTCTTTGTTGAATTTGATGTCCTAGAGAAGCCAACAGAGGCTGTTACTGATGTAGAGGCCTTTTTGCCGATCGCAGTACGAGGCTTTGCACCAGTATTTGACAAGCCTTGTAAGGAACTTGTTGCTTTCTCTAAATAAGACAATAATTCTTCTATATTAGGGGGGCTATAATCTCCATCTGGTAGTGAAAGCATCCATTGTTGAGATATAGTCTTATCTATTTTCTTTAAAATAAGTCGGGAGATAAATACATCCTCTTCTGAATAAAAATGTTCTAATACTCTTAACTGAGCTATCACCTGTTTAAAAGTGTCCACCAGTTGACGAAGTGAAGTAGAGTTAGGTGAAGACATGGTTGGATATTCTAAAAGTTTGTCAACCAGTTTATATAATACTTCGCGAGGTCGGTCATATCGTTCCTTTATTAAGTCTAGAGCAATGTTATAGTTTGCCTCTTCCAGTGGAAGACTCGAAATGAGGCCATATGCATCACCTTTTAAACATGACTTTAAATAACTAAGTTTCTGACAACAAGATAAGGGAGCACGATGTACACTTGCCCGAAATAGGTCCATAAATTCACAATACTTAGTGATGTCACCATGGAACGTGGGCAAATCCTGCTTTTGGAAGTCGCACTGTGTTTTGTAAAACATGTTGACAAGTTACAGGACGCGATAAAGAGACCGATGAAGTAGTCACATTGTCCATAATTTTTAAATCTATTTGATCGATGCGGTCAAGCAGATCGGAGACTTGAATACTCTCATCGGGTTCAGTGTCCAGGTTTGACTCCATCTGTGAGCCGCACAATGTCTTTTGCAAGTTGATATAATAATTTACGCTGTTGGGAGGCGAGTGATTGAACCAACTCACATTGACGTGCATCTTCCAATTCATATTTCTCAAGTCTTGCGATTTCTCTTTCAATGGCACGAATATCACGTTGGGCATCAACTAGAGTAATTAAGGACATGATGATAAATAGTTATTTAAATGATCACTTATTTTAAAGGTTTTATGTTGTTTAAAATGTTAAATGTCACTTTCACTTTAGTAAGTAAACAGTTTGGACGAAGGAACGATAAACACGAACCAAAGATGGCGGAGGAACACTAAATTGAACCACGATGGCCCGCCAGGCTAAGGAACGGTGAAACCGGAACAAGATGGCCGTTCAAGTCTATAGGCGTCCAGTCGACCACGATGACGATGTATGAATTCCGTTTCCCAGGGAGAAGTGTTGAAACGTGATGGAATTCAACGGGAAAAAGACAGGGATGGTCAGAAAAAACTATCCGGCTCGAAGGACCATTTTGTCGGGTTACAAATGATGCTGGAAGATGGTGGGTAGGACTGTATTTTTAGCTTACATAAGACCGACTTAGTCCTGGGAAAACGGAATGAAAAGACGATGAATTATGACACAGAATTAATTTATTCACAAATTTGTTATAAAAAAGACTTCTTCTTTCTTCAAAGTTGAACCGAAAATATAATTTAAACTGGTTTGGGCCGAAAGGGTGGAAAAATTTTGAATAACCGGTAATTAAGAATGGAAGAAATAAATTGAGGAAAAGAGAGGGATGAATAGTGAGTATAGTAGAATGACGTGGCGTGGTAGATGAAAATGATATATCTGGCGTGGTTCCGTAAGTAAATCGAAGGAGAATCAGATGATAGGCAGAAGTCAAGTAGTGTATCAGGTAAGTGGAATTCCGGCCCTAAACCGTTTACCAGCTCGGAGTTTTGGTAGGGACGCAGAACGATGTAGTTTGCTAATTAGCAGAACGCAGATTTTAGCAATAGACTTGGCACAAGTAGGAAACGAAGTGGAGACTTGGCTTCAGGTTTTAGTAGAGTGACCTGAGCCAGTTTCCGGTTTCCTGTCCTCTGCCTGCTGCCATCTAGCGGAGAATTCGTGATCCATTTTCTGGCGCGAACAGATAACAATGGCCATGAATAACAGGCGTAGTACATTCTGAAGTAAGAAGCAAGCTAACGGCGTTGAGCATAATTCAAATAATATAGCTTTAGTTATTGTTGAATTGTCATAAAGTGTGTTTGGGCCAGTCGATGCAGTATTTATTCTGGTAAATAAATCTCTTTATATTTTATCGTTACGTAACTCTACATATGTACAATGCAATGTTTATTGTATGTAAATGTCATGAATTACGTCGAAACTTTGGCAAGAAAGACGCGTATTGTTTTTTTTTAACATAATGTGTGGTTTTGTCATTAGTTTGGCTGTCATTATTCAGGCACATTCAAGGGTTCGCATCCCGTCTAATGCGACAAAATTTATTTCAATTGGATTTAGCTATCAATCCAATTGAAATAAATAGATACGGGGTCTAAATGGCATTCGATGCCAAAAAATGGAATAAAAAAAACTATGTCAGGGAAAATACCCGCTCACGGGTAGGGACGAAATTTTGTTTCCTTAATATCTTATAGATATAATATGTATGTTTTTTTAATATTAATTCAGCTTTCATTATAAATAGTTAATTGTATGTCACTTTCCTAGCTTAATTTTCACAATTCTGCCAATAGTGTCTTTCTTCAGGTAACATATTTCTTCTGGTGCTAATAAAACTCAAAAAAAATTAAAATATCTTCTGGCCTTTATCATTACAGATACGAAAATAATGTCAACTAAGGAAATCATGAATATTAAATTGAACAGAGTATATTTGGTTTCTGGACACAAAAAATCCAAATAGCGTAGAATCACCCATATATATTTGTTTATAAAACTTTCAAACGCCTTTTCTCAAACTTTCGCCAATATGATTCTCAGCAGGTGATATGTAGAAGTTGGGAATTTAAGTTTCAGAAACATTTCAGTCTAACTAAAATGTTTCAGACGAATATAGGCTAGAAAGACGTTTTTTATTTCACTTACATGGTCACGTGATGTTCTATGACGTAAAAAGCAACAATAAAAGAATACTTTTTAAATTTTTAAATATTTATTAAAGAGAAGTGTAAGAAAATCAGTGTGCTTTGTGCCAGAGATGGTACACAGTTCATTTTTTAATTTTTTTTTTTAATAACCTATAATTAATTGTTAATATTTCCGGGAAATTTAAAAATATGAATGGCAGCCAAGATTCAAATCAGACGATAATGTTAGTTAATTTTTATCCAACTTTTTATTTCAATCGCCGAAGTTTCGGACGCAGATCACGTCCTTGCACAGTACAAGTGATAGTACAATACAGTTGGGTGTATTTATTTAATAATACAAAATCAGACTTCAAAAATGTGATATTTTATATTATTAAAAAAACATTTACAATAAACCCAACTGTATTGTACTTTCAATTGTCCTGAGGAAGAACGCAATTTGCGTCTGAAACGTCGGCGATTGAAATAAAAATTGGATAAAAATTAACTAACATTTTTGTCTAATTTGATTCCTGGCTGCCACCCTGCTAATACTAATTAAAAATTGGATTTTTTCAAATTTATGCAACCAGAATTTGTACTTAGAGAGAGAAAGAGTTGTCATGATTTTTTTTTTTAAATTGCAAACATGTTTAAAAATAAAAAGATGAAGAAATTTCGAAAAATCATAAAATTAGATCTCCATCAGCTTTAACCTCCCTCTGCACCACTGTTAGTGAAAGTGATAGCAAAGGGAGAATATTAGGATGTTCGGTTCCCAGGATTAGATATTTATTCATTAAAAGTTCCACTTTAAAAATGAGATAGAAAAATAATTAATTTAATTGTTTGTTATCCACCTTATAATGCATATGATCAGAGAGTCTTGGTAGTGTGAGCAATAGGCAAAGGTTGGAATAGTCATCTTTGCTTGGAGCAACCCTCTCAAGTTCGTTCAATACTTTAACAACGTCTTCAACTGCAGAGTCGACGCTGGCGGCGGCCATCGGCCCCAGGGCGGGCCCGCCGCCCCCAACACCTGCTCCCAAAGCCTCCGATTTGATACATAATAATTCCACGTATTTATGCCGAAGGATTGAATACCGGAAACGTCTCATGTCAAATGCCTGAAAATAAAAAAAAACTCATCAAAATCTTTCTTATAATAAAATAATTATACAGTATATGGAATATATAATATATATTAATTAATATATACAAGTGCTCCGACAAATATATTATCCTTATAAATCATGACTTGAATTTATGTAAACATAAACAAACGAAGGGGAGTAGAAAATTAATTTTCCTCGTGCATCATTGACCATGCGGAGCTCATAATCATCTTTATTTTATTTTTGTTTTTAAAGAAGACTTTTTATTAAAATATTTTTCTGTACGAATGTAAATACACTAATTGTAAAAAAAAAAAAATAAAAAAAAATTGGGGATGACTTCCACTCGCCTTAGTCTAAAAATGGCTGATTATTTCAAAAACTATTCAGCTTTCGAAAAAATGTTAATGAATTAAAACTGTTTAAAATATGTTTTATCATAATATATTGAATAGTCGCAAAGCCCGCCGAAGGCGACTGGCGACTAGCCGGGGTCTGCGCCCCCTGGACCTCCTTGCTCGCCTCCAGCGGGCAAGTTTATTGCCAATTTGGAATATTTCTTGTTGCAATGCCAGTGTTAAGTGTTAAGGAAGGATCTTGAGTTTACCCGAGGTTACCGACTGGCCACAGCGCAAAAGTAGGAACCGACTGAATATTCGGTTTCGGCCAAAAAGTAGCCGAAACCTGAGTCTGAAAAGATGGGATGAGACTCGCATGCAAAAAAAAAGTTTGAACTTGAGAAAAAAAAAAAATTTCCGCGGGGAAGAAAAAATTTCAAAAAAAAAAAAAAAAAAAAAAAAAAATGTAAAATGATATGAATTTTTTATAGGAAATACAAGTTTCGGTTTCGGTTACGGTTTCGGCCGAAACTAAGATTGAGGCCGAAATTCGGTTTCAAAAATCTTGTTTCATTCGACCCTACACAAAAAAAGTTTTTCAACTGCTGCGTAGCCCCATCCCCAGCCCATAGTCATATACCAAGAAAGCTGTTTCACAGAGCAACTACCTGTCTCTCTAATTTCCTAGCAAACTTGCTGATTTTATGTTCGCATATTGAAGAAATTTGATTATAATTAATTTTCCAAAATTTTATTTACTTCCATGGTCCATGTACTTTATGTGTACTTAATTGCAAATAAATTCATTGAAAATTGTGGATTTCTATAGAACTATACATACATACATACGTTTTTCACATTTCGTTTTTATATATATAGATGTACAAATTAATGAAATAATTTCTCAAAAAAAAAAAAAAAAAAAAAAAAAAAAAAAAAAAAAAAAAAAAAAAAAAAGTAAGGTGTCAGTGAAGCCCGACTCCAACATAGGTGCGCCTCCTGAAGCCCCACCCTCTCGGCGGGCCTGTATTCTTAATATAGATCATTGACAGAAAGGAACTTTAGAAATAGAGACCGACAGAATGAGATATTGGGAATATCTTTTGGATATTAACTATACCTATAACAACGTGAAGGGAATTGGACTTTCAAACCTATTAATCTTTCTTATGAAACATATCTATGAACTATAATTATTACATTGTGCTTTGTATATTATTTCAAAGAGATACGAGATGATTTTCAAATGCCCTAGGAGATTGATTATTAGAATCATTAGAGTATACCTGAATTGCCTCAAGTGGTTGAATGAACTCGAGTACATCATCCCATTGACCGTCAAGAATGAGTTGTCGTAAAAAGAGCACATCATCCGAATAAGCTCCATTAATGACGCCAGATTCTCTTTCAAGCGATAATTGGGAGATGTGCAATTCCCGCGAGTTGAGAAATTCGGAGGGTGAGGCGCACGACATCCTCCTCACGCAGGGAGAGCTGTGCAGCGCAGCCCGGCATCCCGGCGACGTCTTGGATGGGTGACCGTGGCCCCGAGGGCCCCCACGCTGAAAGTAAAAACAGTTATTTAAATGGGTGCAGGATTTTTTTCCTCCAAAATTACAGGAAATTTAGAAATTTAAAAAATTAAAATTTTAACTATTTGCTGAAACTGTGTCCAATCAATTTTTTTTTTATCTTCCAGTATATTAAAAATGAATTAGAAAAGTTAGAAGGGATAGATTTAATGTAATATAATTAGTCACCTCTTGGTCCGAATCCTATTGAATATTGTGAAAAAGGTTTCTGAGCTTCATCTAATGTAATATAATTAGGATAAAGGTAGCCCGACCACCGCGAAAGCGTAGAGTTTCTGAACGACTCCAAGGACCGCAATTTTGCCCAATCAAACATAAATTCATCTCGCAAATTTGTTATCTTAAACGATCTATTGACTGGCTATTTAAGAGCTGATTGAAAAAATTCCATCTTTTTGCAAACAAAGCTCTACCGAAGTCCTTTAGAGCAGTGGTACGCAACCTGCGGGTCGCGACCCCCAGAGAGGTCGCGGGAAAAATTTTCATGGTCGCCAAATTTAAAGAACTTTATATGACAATAAAAAAAATATATCGCGCTCGTAAACCTGGTGTGAGAAATAGTTTCATTTTAACTACGTTGACGATTTTAAAAAAAAAAACCTCTACTGTCTACTCAAGGGTCGCGATAATTTTTTTTCAAAAAAATGGGGGTCGCAAATGAAGATAGGTTGCGCACCACTGCTTTAGGTATAAAAACAAAAGGGAAATATGTATTATTAATAAGGGGGTTAAACTTTTAGGAAACTCTGTTCTCTAAGCTAGTAATTTAACGAACCTCAACTTGACCTTATTTTTTTTTATTATTCATGAAAAAATTAAAAGATCATTCACCTTAAAAGAAATTATGTTTTAATTAATTCGCTAAAGCTTCTTAATGTATATGACATATTTTTTAGATGAGGAATCAATTTATAATAATGGGATATTTATATAATTTTTAAAAATGTTTGATTAATATTTTTTGATAATTATGAAATTGAAAGAATTTCCTGAGACTAATTAAATTAATTAGCATTTCTATCAAATTAAAACTTTTACGTTGGAATTGTTCACAAATAAGAATGCTCAACCAATGAACCTTCGTGCAGAAATTTAATTAAAAAGTTAAGAATGTAAAAGAAAAATAACTTTCAAAGAAATTATGTGATTGATAGAGAAGTCAAGTGATTGAATTCAAATTTATTAAAAAATAATTGAATTTATCTTTGTGTGATATATAATTTAGTTTAAGATAAAGAAATTTGGGACATGAGTTTGTGTTTAAGTAGGTATATTGCACCCCTTGGACTCGAACCAGGATTTATTTGATTATCTTCATGACACATCAATCTCGCGTTCGCCAATTACTGCTTTTAATTCCCTATTAGTTTTACTAACTACTTTATGTTCCGGGCATAGCACTTTATTGAACCAGCTACCTAGATAAAAGATAATTCGTCCGCTGCGATTGTGGCAAGTCCTGGTTCGAATCCAGGGGAACGATATCAAACGCCTAATCAAACACAAATTCATCTCCGTAAAGTAAATAGGATATGTAAATGGCAGGCAGCCAAAGTCGAAAAATCCTTCCGATAGCTTGTGAAGCGTTCAGACGTTTCTGATAAAAGATTCACCCATCTTCAGGTGAACAGTTCTAGTGGAGAGACTGTTCACTGAAGATGGGTGAATAAATTTTACCCGAAATGTCTGAACGTTCACAGAGTATCGAGAGAGTTTTTCATTTTGGCTGCCTGCATTTACATATCCTATTTGATATATTTCCAGCCATTAACATTATTATATCATCTCGTAAGTTTCCTTATCTTTAAACAATTTATACTGACAGGCCGCTTAAATAAAATCGTGGGACGCCTGGGCCCGAACCCGCAACACTTGGTCTAGAAGGCAGTGACCCTTTACCAACTACACCAAGCCCGAGGACAATCGAATTTATTATGTGTTCGATTTTTTTGGGTGCACGAGTTCTCGTTATTTGTTTAGATTTTTAAGTTAGTTAAAAAGAAAGTAACAAGGCAAATAAAAAAGTAAAAACAAACAAAAATTAGGCGTGAAATATATTTGGTGCATGAAAGATAAATTAGAAATAAAATGAATGAAATATTTTATATTTCATTCATAATGAAACTTACTAATTTTTTTTTCCATAGAGTGAGATTTTCGAAAAATAAATTTCTATTCGAGACAAGTTTTAAGATAGCAAGTTGTGACCAGCTAACGACAGGCTTTTTCGATAATGTTGTAGGTCAGGATATTGAGAACAATTATTTAGAGGTTTTCAGTGTCGCCTTAGGATTGGGCACTGTTACTTCTCTCATGGGCATTTGCTTAGGGGGCGTGATGCCCCTTGGTGCTCAAGTTGTAACGAGAGAATTGACGTGGCTCATGTTCTCACTGAGTGTCCACTCTATAAGATACAGAGGAGCGGTGTAGTATAGAGGGCAGATCTCCTTAAGGATCTACTGACTAATGAGGAGGCATATGATGACTTATTTGAGTTTTTGAAGAGAATACATCTATTTGATAAAGTATAATTTCTCCTTGAACTGGCAGTGATGGTGATGATGAGCGTTTGGACTGTGATATTTATTTGTATATCTATATATTTATAGCTAACCTGTTTATTTATGTATATCTATCAACTGTTTATGTCTATAGTTTATTTGGTTGCTTATGGATTTGTAGTTTATTGTTAATTATTTATGGATTGTTATTCATATTTGTATCAATAGTTTGTTCATATTTCCGTGTGGCGCGAATGGCCAAGGATGTCGAAGCGCCCTAAACTCCCTAATAATAATAATAATAATA
>JAKCPI010010271.1:0-11756 GCA_023213315.1 Euborellia annulipes
TTTCATGCTTCTAGCATAATCCGTTAATTAGAATTTTAATTTTAGAGAAAACAACAATATATAGACTTTCAAACCCTAGATATTCTATTAAAACGTTAAAATAGAGGGAAAGTTTATTTGAAATAAAATATAGAACTCATTCTTATCTACGAAAATAGAATTAAAAAATATTTGAAAAATATGAATTTAATTTTTCATATTTTTTTGGGAGACTCAGCCTTAAGTCAACAAATTGAACCAGGAAGGGGCGGGGACGGCCCTAACGGTCCCAATGCCGGATCTAACGACACTTTTTTCTTATATTTTAAATATAAGTTAATAGATAAATGGAAAAAATGCGATTTTAATAAAAAGTCGGTTTATAAAAAAAACTTTTGACACAATGCAGGTATTGTTTAGATTATTAATAAAGAATACGATCCGTTTCGAAATTAATTTTGTTTAAATAAGAGAAACTATACATCAAAACCAAAATCTACAAATTTAATTCGTTTGTATTTGGTTGCTGGAAGATAGGCAACACAAATGAGCAAATCAATTAATTTTTGAATTAATTGCTCTTCTAAAACAAACGATGCGTGCTTTGTTAAATCTATTTAGAAGTTATAAACATCAGAGTTGAGCATAAATGAATTGGAAAATCCTTTGGGGAGTTCCAACCCCGTGAAATTTATAATTTATAACAATTTTTGGATTTTATATGGCAAATTCTAATAGAAGATAGGATTTATTCAATTTCCTTTGATGAAATCTATTAAACAGAACGGTACATAAACAGAGAGATGTGCATGGATTAAAATAAAAATAATCAAATTTATTATTATAACGGCTAGCTGGTATTGTGAGAATGATGTCTACATTATGCTTTCACTATTTTCCGCATGACATCTGTCTGCCGGGACGTGTGCATTTAAATTTCTTTAAACTTTAACTTCCTCCCCTTACTGAGAGGTTAGAGATTATGACAAATGTCAATATTGATAACTTTAAAAGGGGTGTGGGTTCGGAATCCCAGGCAGTCCGAATAAATAATTTGGCTACCAAATGGTGTAAATAAATATGCCTAGATCATATGTAAGGTAATTGAAAAATAATAAGTCCTGTTTAAAGTCTATATGGCTTAAGATGACGAATTTTTTTAATATTATAAAAAAAAAAAAAATTATAATATATTTTGAAAAATCGATTTGCCCATAAATAAGTATATAGATATTTTGACTATCCCAGGATTAAACAAACAAAAAATGTTGAATTCTGATTTATGACCGACCCCGGGACTTGCGCACTTCATGAATACAAAAGCGAATTTCTGAGCTAAACAAATATAAATCCAGCAATGTTGAGGGTTAAATTGAATAATGATGACACTTACACTAGTAGAGTTCACTTATTTACAAAACATAATTAGTAATTTAAATAAATATTAATAACAAACATCACATGATTTAGGGATCCAGCCCAAATCGATAGAAATTATTTAGAGATAAGGGACGTAAAACTTTACGGCACATGTTAAGAAACACCTGAAAACAATTTCAACCAAAGACAGCCGACAATTGACTAAACTAAGACCAAGTTAAGAGAAAAGAAGTCGAAGCCGGCTCCAAGCTGAGGATCCCGCTACGCCTGAAGAGGGGGGCGGGGCCTAAATTACAATATCATTTCACCCTGCTGGAATTTTTTTTTATTTTAATGCAATGTCTGTGTTTAAATTCCGCTTCACAACTTAAGGTTATAATTAGCTGACTTTTTTCTTTTTCAATGTTTATGAAAGAAACTGTTGTCTTTATTTGATAAGGAATATTGTAAAAAGAAAAGACTCCTTATAGCGTAGAAAAGAAGGTCTATAGGTCTATAGTAGAAAAATATTTAACATTTTTTTTTATTAATGTGGGTGTAAATATAAAATTTATTATATTTTCAGGTAACGATCAAAAAACTAATCAGAGATTATTGTCAAACCAGGGCCGACGTTTCGGTCATATATGGGACCAGATTCAGGGCCAGCTAAATGTCTGAAAATATATCCTCGCCAAGTTATATTGGGCATACACAATTGTAAATGGCTCAACCATGTTAATGCCAAAAAATTGTATTTTCCTCATACCATGGACAGAAAGTGAATGAAGTAAATATAACTTGGCGAGGATATATATTAACGTGGCCCTGAAGAAAGTCCCAGACGCGACCGAAACGTCGGCCCTGGTTTGACAATAAAGTGAAAATATAAACTACTGCTTTGCTAATACTTTCTACCAAATTTGAATATCAACATTCAGCTATATAAATTTGAATATCAACATTCAGCTATATACCACGGTATCTCCTTCAAATAAAACAGATTAATTGGATCCTGTTATGCAATGGTGTGTCATAGACCAAAAAATTAAAAATTGAGTTAAGCACGGAATATTGTTTCAAATGCTTTAATTAATAATATTTTTTATGAAATATGTCCTAAAAAAATTTATATTTATTGTTACTTGCACAATTGACAACAAAAATTATATATAATCCAATGAAAACAAAAAACTTTAACGTTGATTTCCTCAAAACTCGATGTTTGGTCTTTGACACACCATTTCATAACAGGGTCCAATTAATCTTTCAGTATCGAATGTAATTTTAAATTTTTTAAATTTATATTTTTCGGCAGCTGAGACAATTTAGACTTGTTAGTCCCCATTATTGTAAATTAATTTTTTTAAATTTGTTTTAAAGGTCTTTTTCGGCATTTAAGGCTATTTAGACCATATCCCTATTTATTTCAAATCATTAGTAGCCAATTCAATTGAACTAAATTTTTCTCGCTTGGCACAAGATGCGAACCCGGCCATGTCTTCTCTCTTAGCTCCGGTGACGGTCTTTCTAATATATCTAATAGAATTTAAATATAATCCAATTTAAAAAAAATTGAATCGCTCGCACGAACCCAGTACAAATGACGATTGTTCTACCATTAAGCCTGGATGGGATCAGGGGCGTAATTTCAATTTCAATAGCGAAGGTGCTATAAAAACCAGATCTGAAGATAGCCTAGACAAGAGGCCGAAACATCGGCCCTGTACAGCTTTAATATAATACATTTGAAAAATAGGTTTTTACTTTTTACTTTCTCTTACTCTGTATATGAAATATAGAGAGAGAATGTATTGCGATCATGTCAAAAATTCGATGTCGAGATTTTTAATCATCTGACCACTTTCCCCACTCCCTCCCATTAAATTGTGATTCCTAAATATCAAAAAAAATTAGGTGTTGGCTGTGTCTTCTACACAGCCGGTGGCTTTTTAACGTGACAACGTCTTTTGCTTGACTTCAAAAAAATTTTTTTCTCTTACCTATATTGAAATATAAAGAGAGAAAGTATTGTTTTTGTTTTTTTTTTTTACTATTAGTTTGTTTTCATAAATAAACATGTTCAAACATTTTCATTGAAACAATATATGACAGGTGTGGCCAAACTTTTATCCATTAAGGGCGACATATGCTTAAAAAATGAGGTTTTTCGAGAAAAAAAACTAATTTTGGAGTTAATTACTCGGGATTTTTTTATTTATTCTATTAGAGGTTATCTTTCTGCACCAAATGACATCTCATTTAGTCTGATCTGATTAGCCGTTCGGAATCTACAGGGGTTTAAAATTTCGAAAAACGAAATCCCGCCGAGTGCTCTCATGCGGTAAAATGACGTCATATCAAAAAAAAAAAAAAAAAGCCCTGGGGGTATTGAACCACTCTTTCTAAAACTATATTTAGATTTAATGTAGCTTTTATGGTCAAGTCGCTATGCGTTGCACAATTAGGGCTATTTTTCGATATTTTTTTGCCTAAAAAATGAGGTTTTTCGAGAAAAAAACCAATTTCTGAGTTAATTACTCGGGATTTTTTTTATTTATTCTATTAGAGGTTTTCTTTCTGCACCAAATGACATCCCATTTACTCTGATCTGATTAGCCGTTCAGAATCTACAGGAGTTTAAACTTTCAAATTAGAATTTACCGCAGCGCGGTAAAATAAAATGATAGGAAAAAAATAAATGGTGAATTCTTTAGCTGAAAACTCATTCTTTCTAACCGTATATTTCCCATAATTATACCTCTTAAGACAGAGAGGAGTTATTCAAGCCAATAAACTTTTTCGTGCATGCCCCTCTAACATGCCACTATAGACACATGATTTGTAAGACGTTGTCACGTCAAAAAAAATAGCCTATATATATATACATATATTTAAAAAAAAAAAACAAGAAAAAAAAAACAAGTATTTTGATTTTAAAGAACCAAAAAGAATAAACTTTGACTTTTCGGCATCTCATATTCATAAATAAATCTTAAAGAGAGGTGAATTAATCAAAGGAAATAGGCCTAAGCCTACTTTTTTTGTTCTGTATAATATTTTAAAAATTTGTTCCTAGTAAATAATCCCGGTTTAAGTTGATTTATATAACATTTTTATTTTTATGTTGTTTTAAGAATTTAGAGCAAATCTTGAAGTAATGGGATGCCCCAACTCTAAAAGGCATCTAATCTTGTTCCATTTAGAATTAATTATCTAACTATAAACAGTAGAAAGAGTCGAGATAAATAAATAATAAGGAGTTGAGTTATTTGACAAAGCTTTCGGAGACATACTTAAAGAGCCAAGCCAGATCGAGCAAATGTTCTTTTTTAAGACGATAAAAAATATTTCACTAATATTCTTAATTAGTCTTGTGAAATATATTTATTAAATTTTAATAAAATTCCTAACGGCATAAAAGAAATGGGTGAAATATCCGTAAATTTGCATCTTTTAAGGCTTCAATGAGTCGACAAATCAAAAAAATGCAGAGTAATTTTCTTAAAAAAAAAAATAACATTATTATTTTTTATACAGTATTTAATAATTAAGAAAACAAACAAACGGATAAAATGAATAGTGTCACTCCAGGGCCTTAGAGCAGTAGTAGAAGTCTCGCTTCTTTCTCCACAAGCACAAGTGGTCAGGGATTCCCTTCCAAGCAAAGAAAATTGTCCAATTTTCATGAAATATATCAATACTTTCATTGAAATTCGAAATTTTTAAAAAATCTGGTGTAATGGTCGCACAACACACAACTTTCTCTTACCCTTCGGCAAGAGAAAGTTGTGTAATGTGCTAGTTACATCAGATTTTTTGTGTTAAGATATATTTAGGCTCCGACAGTACGGTACATTTGAATTCAAGATGTAAAATTTATAAACAGAAAAATATTTATATTTTGTTACCATGACAATCATTTCTCCAATCTTTCCTATGAAGTACAAGAGTAAAGTAGTCTTCGTAGATTTCAATGCCAAAATGAGAATATACATTTTAAGGAGCATCTAAAATATAATTGATTTATGAATTTTAATCAATATCATTGAAGCGAATTTTAAGAACAAATTTTCGAAAAAACTAAAAAACTACATCAGTAAAGTACTAGTACTTTTTGGCCGAGTTTGATCAAAAGGGGGTATTGAGCTTAAACCTTTCTTTTTTTTTTACTTTCTCTTACCTATATGTATATGTTAATATACATATAGAGAGAGAAAGTATTGGATTCATGTCAAAAATTAGATGGATATACAAGTTTTGAGGTTCCCTGAATCCAAAAAAGAGGTTTTCGCGACATGGTCTGTCTGTCTGTCTGTCTGGGTTCAATTTAAAGTATGAAGGAATTTATCTAGGAGGTTGAAATTTTATATTTAATTTAGGCGCCTCCCTAGGGCGTGAAAAATAAGGTTTTAATCAAAATCGGCCAAAGATTACTAGTACTACTTTACTCATGTACTTTTTCAGTTTTTTTTAATTTTATCAAAATACGCTCCAACGATTTTGTTTAAAATTCAAAAATCAATTATGTTTTAGATACTCTTTAAAATGTATATTCTCATTTTGCCATTGAAATCTTCCGAAGAAAGTGAAAATTTGGTGAATGTGCCAAGGTCTTAAAAGGGCGATTAATAAAAGATTAAATTAAATATTAATTTTTAACGATGAATCGTTTTTCTTAAAAAGCAAGAAAGAATATAATTAAAATTAAAAATGCAGAATAAGCATTTAAACAATACAAGTCATATAGGATTTCATTAGCGCCATGAATATCAGAATTAAATTAAGGTCAGGGAACATGGTACCTGTACCGATTAATCGTGGATGAAAATTACAAATCTCGTGAGTTTGACACCTGTTCCGGGATTGCCGCTAGCTAATACCATAAGGCAATCCTTACTATTTATTTCTACCTAGTCTTTAGGTCAAAATAATAATGGATCGTCTTGAAAGGAGAAAGAAAAAAGAACCGTTGGATGAAAGAGAGCCTCTGGCTATATCGAATAGCATTGAAATAATTATTTTTATTTTTATTTTTTGGTTCGATAAGATTAATGGTATAATAAATTCTAAGTTAACAAGTCGCTTAAGAAATAAATTTTACGAGATTATTCAAGAACGCTCGTATTATCTCCAATAAAATAGTGGAAATGAATTAAATATCTCTATTTGTAGTTCCCTTTCTAGGATTAAAATTAAGCATTTTATCTTACAAGGGACTTAGGAAGAAAGAACACGTCCAATCACGAGAATTAATTCTATTTATCTTCATATGATATTTAGTCATTTGTAATTTTTCAGATAGTTCAAGTGCAAGTTAAGTTTTATAGGATTTTAAAAAGTATTAAAGTGAAAAAATCCCTTGTAAAATTTTTATTAAATACTAGCGCAAGGTTCGGCGAACCTTGCTGCTAGTTATTAAATATAGTTTTAAAATTAATTAGAAATATTAATACAAAATTTATATTTAAAAAAAAAAAGTTCAACGATTTGGGAAAGAAATTAGTAAAGTAAGTGCAAACGAATATAAAATATATATATTTTAGTACGCCACAATATTTTTTGAGTGAGCTAGAGCCTTAAGTTATGGTATATTATAGAGAAATAATTTTAAATGTGAAAATAAATGTAAAATAAAATCATTTGTACCAGATTTTATTTTACCTTCTCGGTCATTAAAATTATTTCACTCTATACCATGTACTTAAGGCTCTAGCTTCCACCATCTGGAAGGACTTAATTATGGCGCTCACTGTAATAAATGTATCTTAGCTTATCAGTAAACTACGGGGCAAATGTGGCTAGCGAGAAGTCTCTCAATTGTGCTATTGATCTTCGGAAACTATCAATATTGTTTAGTAATATTGCCTCGGAGGCCGAAAATAACACTAGAATTTAAAAAAAATAATAATTTTCGAAAGTTTTTTGTTTATTTCCTTTTCATAAATATATAATGAAATAAAACTATAGTTAAATAAAAAAATAAATAATTCATTTCACAAAATAATAAAATAATTAATAGAGGTGCAAAAATTTCAGGATCTAGAGGTATAGAAGCCAAAGATGGCACGAGCCAATTCTGTATGTAAATCCGAAAACGTAAAAGTTCTCAGAATCTATAGATGACATAAAAATTAGTAGTTTTTTTTTACTAAAATTTCATTTATCTCTCTCTGGATTAGATTATATCCAATTTATCTTTATAATCATTATCATAGAGCAATTAATTAATTTTTATTAATATTTAAAAGGCGAATGAAAACATTTAAGTCAATTTACCTTCTAAAGCAATAATGAACAATCGATATCTGAGTGTTGTGTTAAGTGTTATAACAATAAACTTTTTAGGTGTTTCTTTTGGTTAAGTATCTATTTTCACTTCTTTGTTTTTCATATTTTGAAGTCAATTGAAGGGGTGTGAAGCCCAGGCAAGGAAGATTTTTTAACGGAAGGCGAGTTCAATTTTTCCCTTTTGGTTGACTATAAGTCCCCTATTCTCTGTGATTTCAACCCTAGTTCCCTTTTAAGATGAATTTGCAGTTTTTCAGAAATCAGCTATATCTCCGAAATGAATAAACTAAATGCTAAATTTTCTCTTTTGGTTTTTGTATGAATTTTTCAATTTTCCGTTTGCCTTCCGCTTCAAGTAACGAGTTGTCCATTCAAATACAATATTTTTTCTTGGAGTATCCCAATCAAATTGTTGCACTCACCCCCTCCTTTTAGTACCAAAAGTTTATATGCTTTTTTTGATGAAAAACTTAATTTGTTCAACAGGTCTTCAATGTTATGAATGCCACGCGGAAAATGGTGGATGTGTACCACCTGATTTTGGTGAATTAGTTGACTGTCCAGATAATAAAATATGTTATTATTATTTTCATGATAAAGAAAGTAAGTGTAAAATCTGGTGTGACTGGCGCACAGCACACAACTTTCTCTTACCTTCGGTAATCGAAAGTTGTGTACTGTGCTTGTCACACCAGATTTTTTGTGTCGAAATATATTTAGTTCCCGACAGTACGGTACATTTGAATTCAGATGTAAAATTTATAAGTATGGGAAAATATTTATATTTTGTTACCATGGCAACTTTTTAAAGAGCATCTAAAAAATAATTGATTTTTGAATTTTAAAAAAAATCGTTGGAGCAAATTTTGAGAAAATCGAAAAAAACTGAAAAAGTACATCAGTAAAGTACTAGTACTCTTTGGCCGATTTTGATTAAAAGCTTATTTTTCCGGTCCCGGGGGTGTTTAACTTAAATATAAAATTTCCTCATAGCTCAATTCCTTCATGCTTAAAATTGAACACACACACACACCCACCCACAGACAGACCATGTCGCGAAAACCAGTTTTTTGGATTCAGGGGACCTCAAAACGTGAAGATCCATCAAAATCTCGACATCGAATTTTTGACATGAATCCAATACTTTCTCTCTATATATATATTACATATATACATAGGTAAGAGAAAGTAAAAATATGACTGACAAAATAACATCTAATTTTTCCAATGTTTAAAATTTTGTCAATTTTTTAATTAAGACACTTGACCGATGACAAATTTTTTCCAAATCCGAAAATTAGGTTAAAATATTAAAGTTTTTTTTTTTTTTTTATAAAAAAACACTCACACTTTTATCTCATTCACACTCACACTCATACGCACATTCTTTAGGCCATTTAAGACTTTGACGATAACCTTTATTATTTATACTATCTATCGGGGGTCCAGGCACTTCTATTTGAGCCATTTGGTATCCAAATGGCTTAAATAAAATCATCGGACTGCCTGGGGTCCGAACCCGTGACGTTCGGTATAGAAGGTAGGCACGCTACCAAGCGCTACGCTAGACCAAGCCCATATGCAAAATATTAAAGTTGAAAAAAATTATTCAAACTTGCCTTGTGTCAATAATTGATAATTATCTGAAACGATTAAAATTAATTTAATTTTATTTCAGTTATCAGTATATTCAGATCTCAAATGCTAATGTGAAAATTAAAAATAAAAGATACTTGCACTAAATTGAAACATTCAAACTGAAATTAGAGAGCTCTAAATAGATATAAGGAAATTTTGAATTTATAAATCAGTAGGCCTATTAGTTATAATCGAACCAAAGCCGTAAGCTCAAGATTTTTCTAGGGGATGGGTAAATTTGAACAATCCGGGTGATTCCAATTTCTTTCTCAAAAAACTATTCTTGAAAAAATATTTTCAGAAAAAATTTTAATATTCATTTTTATTTTTTTAGAGACTACTTATACAAGAGGATGCGGTAAAAAAGATGTATGTAAACTTGTAGCGGAATGTGAAACTTGTTACACAGATAAATGTAATGATTGGACAAAAGGTAACTAATATTTAAATTTATTACCTTCTCTTACCCTATATATGAAATATTTTATATTTGTTTTAGAAAATTTGCTTTATTTTTATAACGCTTTTGTATTAATTAATTATTTGTAATATGACGATTTTAAAAGAACTTCCTCTAGGGTTATTTTTTTTTAACTATAACTTTTAAAGAAGCCCTCGGGGCTTGGCGTAGAGGTTAGCGTGCTAACCTCGTATACCAAACGTCGCGGGTTCGGACCCCAGGCGGTCCGATGATATTATTTAAGCCACTTGGATACCAAATGGCTTAAATAAGTATAGCCAAATATTTTTCGAAATCTATATATTTGAATAAGATAATAGTATTCAAAATACTTCGATTCGGACCATAGGCGCAACCGGAGGGGGGGGGGGGTTAGGGTTTTAACCCCCCCCCCCCCCCAGGAGATAAAAAAAAATCAAAATATATATATATTACAAATAGAAAAGAAAAAGTATAATCATTTCGGTTCCGCAAAAAGAGGAAATATTCCGCGGGCGGCGCATGGGAAAAAAAATTTGGTTCCGCGGGCGGCACATGGGGAAAAATTTGGTTCCACGGGGCGGCAAAAATTTAGCGTCTCTAAAAAAAAGGTAAAATAATTTTACGGACTGGAAAAATTTCCCCGCAAGGCAAAAAACTTCGGTTCTGCGAAAAAAAAAAATTTTCACAGAAAAATATTTGAGATCAGCCCCCCCCCCCCCCGGAACCCTCCCCCCCAGGAGCAAATCCTGGTTGCGCCACTGATTCGGACTTAACGAAAAAATAACTTTTAATGAATGAGTTATGTGAAGATTTGTGGATAGGTTTAAGTTAATAAAATATTGGCCCTAAAAACTCTTATTAATTATGAATAAATGAAATAAATGCCTTCTCATTGTTCAATGAAATTTTAAAGGTCATTCATGTAGTTAAATTTGCTATGTGAACTCGACTACATATTATTTTATATATTGTAAAAAAATTCAATCCAGTTTCTATTTTTTACA
Organism: Euborellia annulipes; assembly: GCA_023213315.1. Lineage (NCBI taxonomy): Eukaryota > Metazoa > Arthropoda > Insecta > Dermaptera > Anisolabididae > Euborellia > Euborellia annulipes. The sequence continues at coordinate 10,714 of JAKCPI010010271.1, forward strand.
GATTTCAAATGCCATACATGTCCCAATTGTGATATAACAGACTTGGGTGAGGTAACACTTTGTCCTAATGGAGCCGATGTAAAGGAATGTTATATTTATGCCGACCCCGTAACTTCAGGTATGTTTATTTTTATTGTTTATTATTTATTGCAAAGAGAAATTAAAAAAATGCATCACATTTTTAGAGAAAACTTATAGTAGAGGTTGTAGTACACAACAGGAATATTGTAAAGAAATTGTTTCTGCCAACTGCCATACTTGTGAAGTTTATCAATGCAATTCAATAAATAGCGGTAAATAATTTTTTAATTTAAAATATATATTTCTGAAAAGATTTATAAAAAAAAAACGTGGGGGGTTTCTTCGTATAGACGAGGAACTGAATATAATAAGCATTTTTGAAAGAACGCGTTTTGTGGGACGCCCTGTATATTAAGGGGCCTCGGGAGTGAAGGTTTTACGCATGTTTTTCCCGCTAAGATGGCGTTGTGTGTCATTAAAAGTATGCCCAAATATCAAGTAATACAAAATTTTACCGAGAGATGTCAAAATGGTAGCTAATAATATTTAATGCATTTGGTTGATTTTCATTGATCTTTTAACAATAAATACTTTATAAATGTTATTATAGATTATGTATCTTTTATAAAAGCATAAAAATATATAAATATAGGCCAGATATAAGCTATTTGGAGTCAGCTGTTAGACTAGCATGCCATCTATTGCAAAAATGCTGAACTAATTTGACAGATGAATTTTAAATAAATCATCTAAGCTTATTTTAAAAATTTCTTAATTAATATATGATTAATATAATAATAACAATAAATTCATTTTTAAATTAAAAAAAAAATAAAGATTATTGGGACATCTTGTTTTTTTTGTATTTGCTTGATAACAAAAAAATTAATTTCCTTAATTTTTTAATAAGTCATAAAAAAAATTATAGCTCGATGTCCCAATATTCTCTTATGAATTTAATTCATTAAAAAAAAACCGCATTGAAAAATTCCGTATAATAGTCTAGATTTTTTAAAGTACGT
>JAKCPI010010275.1:0-85923 GCA_023213315.1 Euborellia annulipes
TAGGCAAAATAATTGCTATCTTGTATTTCGTTACATTTTTAGTAATTGGTATCTGAAATTCGAGATACCAAATACTTTTTCTTTTTTTTTTTTTTTTAATTTGCCGCAGTATAAGAATCTTGCAGAGGGAGCTGAAATCGTTTTTAACTTATTTAATATTACTGTATGTATGTAATCGTCGTGTGGGCTCTCTGCTCTGGATCTTAGTAAAAACCAGTAAAGAGAAGTCAATCAAAACGCCAAATTTTCACTCTTCGTTAAAAAACTTTTTTGCTTTCTTCTTTCAACCAGCTCTCAACGACTAAATCTTTTGTTCTTCTGCCCCAGCTGAAAGATTGTTTTCATTTGTGGGCTTGTTCATTCTCTCATCCAAGTTCCAGATTATCCGACAAAACTTTTGAAAACTTGGTTTTTTCAAACCTTTTCATATTTTTATAAATAAATTTTTTTAGTGTCATGAATAATTTTATTGTTTTCGATTTTCCAAAGGTATTCTCCAATATAAGTTTAGCTGCCACTTTCCTAAACTAAATTTATTTTAGGGTTCCAGATAGAGCCCTGCGTCGGCCGATTTTTTTGGCCGGTCCGTGTCCGTATTTTTTTTTTGACTTCCCTCCCGTACCCGGCCCGTAATTTTTTACCATTCTTCAGGCCCGCCCGGAATTTTTTCAAACCCCGCCCATACCCGCCCGAGATTTAGTGAATGAATGAACGAATGTCTATTAAATTAAATATACAAATTAGACACTAGGTTATTAATCTAGTGTTTAATTTGGTATATTTAATTTTAATTTACAAAATGTTTCAACGAGAACCAACGGTCGAAAGTTTAAATCTTATTAGAACGAATGTCTAATAATTTTTAAATAAAATTTCATTTGCATGCTCGTCCGCCCGAACCCGTTTATTTAGACTTGCTACCCTCCCGTATCCGCCCGTAATTTTTTCATGGCCTCCAAAGCCCGCGGGCCGGGCGGGTAACGGGTCTACGGGCCAACCCGTACCCGTGCAGGGCTCTAGTTCCAGAATTACCCCTGCAAAAAGTATTTTAAAATCAAGGAAAAATTTGTTTGTAATTGGTATTTTCAATGTATTTGAAATACGTAATTGGTATTTCTTCCTTTTTAATCTTTAAAAAAAATTTTTCATTTAGTGATTAAAGGATTTGTTATTTATAAATATTTTATTTAGTCATTATACTGTATTTGAGTTGAATTCTGATCAGGAGAGAGCTGTGCGCAGAGTTGGGTTTTATACACGATATTGCAGTTTTATACAAAAATTGCGGATAAAACTTGTATAAAACGTATAAAATGTATTAAACGTATAAAATGTATAAAACTTGGATGCGCATGCGCAAACCCGAAGAGAAAGGAAGTTCAAATAAAATTTCATTTTTCAATTATTAACATTTTGATTATATTATTCACTAAATAAAAAGCAAACAACATCGTCAATGCTTTAGAACATTATAAAATATGAAAAACTTTTAAGCTGTTATTTCAGGGGGAGGGGGTTGATTTTTTACAGTTTTATACCTTTTATACATCGGCCTAGTTTTATCCGCAATAGTTTTATACATGTATAAAACCGTGTATTATACTCGGCGGGGATAAAACTTCGCCAACTCTGGCTGTGCGTCTAATCACATCATAGAAAGAACTAGAACAATACAGATGAGTTAGCAAAAAACCCATTTGAATATGTTTTACAAGGGAATCACAAAGAACTAGTCATTTCAAATGAACGAGAATCATTCACTTCTCTTATTCAATGTATTCATTCCTTTTCGTTTGAAATATTCATCGAGTAGAAAGAGACGGAAGATTATGAGTGCAAGTGAGAAAAAGATAGTCACTTAAAAGATCTGTTTTCTGCTCGACGACCAGCCGACATGAAGCCAAACAATCGAGAGCGGCGTCATTTCTGAGAATCAATTAAAAAGATAAAAACAAAATAGTAATAAAATTATTCCAGGAAATAATAAAATAAAAAAAAATATTTTAAAATAACGCTTTTATAATATTATTTTTTAAATAAATTATTATTAATTAATAAATCTTATTATTAAAAAAAATAATTTTTTTAATCATTCAGGTTGGATTCGTTTTTCATGAGATGGGTTACCAAAGTTTTTTTATTTTTTTTATTTATGCTTAACCAGAGTAATCTCGATAACTGAAAGTTGAAATTGATATATCTTGAAAACCACTAAGTCGATTTGAATGCGGTTTTTTGCAAACAATAAAGAATCTTCTAGAGAAGTCCGTGACTCGTAGCTTATCGTGCATGGGTTCGCTTCCCGTCTCAAGCAAGAAAAATTTATTTCATTTGAATTGATTACCTACAATTTGAATCAAGATGCAAAATTTATAAGTATGTGAAAATATTTATAGTTTGTTACCATGGCAGCCTAAATCTTATCTATGAAGTACAAGAGTAAAGTGGTCTTCAGAAGATTTCAATGGCAAAATGAGAATATACATTTTAAAGAGCATCTAAAAAATAATTGATTTATGAATTTAAAAACAAATCGTTGAAGCTAATTTTGAGAAAATCGAAAAAAAAAACTGAAAAACTACATCAATAAAGTACTAGTACTTTTTGCCGATTTTGATTAAAAGCTTATTTTCACTCTCCAGGGGGGTGTCTAAATTAAATATAAAATTACAACCTCCTAGCTAATTTCCTTCATACTTAAAATTGAACACACACCCACCCACAGACAGACCATGTCGCGAAAACCACTTTTTTCGACTCCTCAAAACGTGAAGATTCATCAAAATCTCGACATCGAATTTTTGACATGAAACCAATACTTCTCTCTCTATATATATTAACATATAAGATAACAGAATGTAAAAAAAAAAAAAAAATAGGGGGGCCGTGAGAGAGCCTATTTATTTGGTTCCCAACGGGGCCGCGACTCAAAAAGTTTAACAAGCACTTAACTAAAGGTCTAAAGGGATGGATTTTATTATTTAATATATTTATGAGAAATAAGCATCTCTTTGATTGAAGACAATATATTTTGAAATTTTATTTTTTCTCAAAGGATTGAATTCTTTATAGATAAATATGCATTATTTTATTCTTATAGTTAAAAAAAAAGTTTCGAATAAAATTTTATAAAAGCATAAAAAGATGAAATCAATCAATTTGGCAATTATTTCAAATGATGGGAGAGCATCAATTTGTTTTTTCTAATTCGATCGGCGCCCAGAGTGCAGCCAGGGAGCCTCGCTTCACTCTCGTCTAGGCTTTTCTTCACGCGCAGATTCGCTTTTCAAAAACTCGCTCTATCTCTCTTATTTTTCGTTGGATTTGTGGAAAAATGCAAAACTGGTCTTTTCAATCAATTATAAAGCTATAGACATTTTTTTATTTAACTACGACCACATAAAATGGGGGTTTATTAATTGCCTTTTACATCTTCAAATTTTAACTGCCTCTTTCATTTTCTAATTATCCTAATTTATTGTTTTTTAATTAAATAAACACATTTAGGCCTTGATATTGATTGAATAACTTAGTATATAAAATATTCAAGCAAAAACAATCAAATTTTAGTCTCAAAAGGTTCTGAAAATGATTAAAAATCGATTTTTCAAATTTATTTTGACATATATTTTTACTTCTCTTAAAATTCAAAAATCAATTATTTTTTTGATGCTGTTCTATTTTTTTTTTTAAACTTTCACACTTTTTTTCTCATTCACACTCACACTCACACACACATTCACCCAGTCTTTTCGGCAACTTAGGCCATTTAAGACTTTGACGATAACCGTTGTAATATATATTATCTATTGGGGGGGTTCAGGCATTTCTATTTAAGCCATCTGGTATCCAAATGGCTTAAATAAAATCATCGGACTGCCTGAGTCCGAACCCGCGACGTTTGGAGGTAGAGACGCGCACCTTAAAAAAAAAAAAAAATCAAGAAAAATAGACTATATAAGAAACATTGAATAAATGACGTATTAAATAAAATTTCTAATATTGCACATTAGCTGGAGGTAGTTGGGTATGCAAAATGTGAGGACCAATTTTTGGTTCAATTTTTTTTACCTCCTTTCATTTATATAGGAAATCAATGGAATACATGCTAAGATAATGTGAAGGCCTGCAACTATGTACAAATTCTTATATTTTAGAGGTCTAACTAACAATGAAAAGTACTATCTTGCCGGCAAAGGTTTAAAATCAGGGTGGGAATTTATGTGTGACGTCATGACAACTATCCTAGTGAGATTTTCCCATAAAATAATGAAATGAAATGAAATTCAATAGCTGTTTAATTCAATAATTTTACTTATTTTATTTATTAAGTTTTAATGAAGCAAAAATATTTATAATCTGTGGGTTTAACCATCTACTTCAGTCTATCTCTCAGCATTTTATAACATGAATCACTCTTTATGTCAAATGGTGACAGACAATTAAATTCCATTATTCATATTTTATATAGGATTTTTCATAACCTGTACTAATTTATATCCAAAATGGTTTGTATTATCGAATTATAATTAAAAAAAAAGAAAACTTTTACATAATTTCTTGTTCTATTTTAGCACGGGAGAGCAAAAATCAGGAGCCCTGCCGAAATGGAGGAGTTAAAAAAAAAAAGATCGAATGGAAAAAGCACAAAAAAGTGATAAAAAAGCAATGGACAAATCAATTCAGAAGGTATTTTATTGAATAATAATAAACTGCTGATGAAATATCAACGAGGTTAAGTTCACATATCAATTTTACTAGCCAAATATTTGATGAACTCACTTGGTATTTTACTAATACTATACTTAAAAATTTATTTTTCTAGAAACATGATAATCTATTGGATGAAGAGGCAATGTGAAATTGCAAAAACTATCCCTCGTCTCAAATCCTGACGTGCAAACTATTTGGAATATTAGAAGGGAAGTTTTAGAAGAAACTTTCAAAACCTGGTAGCTTATTTTAAAAATAATTCATCTGTTGACTTTTTTTCTTATTAAATCATTTTATTATTCAGTACTCAAGAAAAATTTGAACAACGTTTAAAAGAAGAAATTGCTTTAACAGAACAATGTTTGAGAAATAATCCAAAGTCTTATTATACGTGGCATCATCGGCGATGGGGGCGATAATTCAAGTGCCTAACTACGATTGGAAAAGAGAGCTTCAATTTATTGAATGCACTTCTGGATTCTGACGATCGAAATTGTAAATTATTTATTCCTCGTTCAAAACTTTCTTTGAATCCCCCTATGCACTTTAAGATAAAGAAGTTTTTTTTTAGTTCATTGTTGGGATTATAGGGCGATTTGTTATGAAGCAAACAGGCTTTCCGGAAATTTCTGGAACTTACTTTTACTACAGATAGAATTAGACAAATTTTTCAAATTATTCGGCCTGGCATCTTCGCAGCAAAATATTACCAAAGGTTTATCCAGATCCTAGTAATCGCCTTTCTAATTAAGGAAGACTATCATAGGATGGGTTTGCTTGTTTTCTAATAACAATCATACATTTCATAAATTGTCGTAATACTTGGCAATTATTGTCATAACTAATTTTATTTATTTCAGAATTACATTTGGTCCATATCTACATTTACTGATCCTGATGATCAGAGTGGCTGGTTTTATTTGCGATGGTTGCTGGCTCTCCCTCCATCTCCTTTATCTATTTGTCAAGCTTCTATTATTACGAACAACTTAATGTTAGTAACATTTAGCCTGCCTGTCAGAATTGGAGAGCACACCTGTCAAATTCGCACCGAGGATGACACATTTGTGGGAACGTGGACTAATTCTAAAAAAAGGATAATCATTCTCAGGTATAAAAAATAATATTTATACAATTTGATATGGACCCTCAGCAATAATCAAGCTGATATCATCATGTAATGCCCCAAGCTGCTATGTGTAATATCCGCTTTAACTTATTTGAAAAAAAATAAGGCTGTTTTCGAATGCCAGTGCGTTATCATCTATTTCAAAAGCGCACTAATAATTAGAATATATTTATTAAATATTTAATGATTTGTATTATTATTATTATTATGGATATTTTTAGTTATAGAATATATCTAATTTTCAGGCTTGGTTATTTACAACTGAAATGAATTTACCATATAAACAAAACGTGAACTTGGAATTATTTGATAAAAATGGTAAATCTTTGGATATAATAGTTTTGAAAAAGAGAGAAGATTAGAAATACCCTGTGCCTGGAGACGTCCTTGTTTCGATATTGTGCTGGGAGAACAAATTGAGTCTGCCTTAGTAGAGGAATTGGCTTCTTGCAGGTTAATAAGTTATTTAATTTATTTAATAAAAAATAAATTCTTTTAAATTTATATATATATATATTTTTTAGAGAATTACTTGAGCTTGAGGAAAGCAATAAATGGACTTTGCTAACAATGGTATACATAATGCAGACTTTGAATAGAGCCAAATACCGAGATGAATGTTTACAAGTTCTTGAAAAATTAATTATATGTGATCCATACCGAGCAAACTTTTTATAAAGACCTAAGTATGTTTTATTTTTTATTAATTATTTATTATTAAATAAGACTGTATGCTTTTTGTTGGTGGGCCAAGCGCCCAGGTTGAGGGTCCGGGTGGCCTGGTGCCCCGGAAATCCTGGGTTCGATTCCCGGGGGCCATGGAGTGCTTGGCCCACCAACAAAAAGCATACTCCTAATCATATGTATGTCTATTCAAGTCCGAATCGAGGTATATTGAATCCTAATATCTTATTCAAATATATTTAACTATTTATTATTTATTGAGCATCCTGGTTGTGTAATGATACTTGATAAAATCGTAAGTACTGTAGTTCAGGTTCTTGCATCAAAATTGTCCTCTGAATTCGCCGCTGTTGGAGGTATTTAGAATTGAGGAGGGTCTTTCTATCAAACATTTTCTTTAATTATTTTGCTTTTGTTAAAAACTTATTAATATTTATATAAACTCGTTTTCATTTTTGTTAGATATATTCCCAGACAACTTGGAATATTGCAAATCTTGACAGCAACATTGCTGCAATATTCCTTTTCGTCTCTTTGTAACTTGCATGAATATTGCTGTAATATTGTCAATATTTTTTTATTTTTATTATTATAATACATGTACATAGGGCTTATTAGCCCCTCTTAGTATACAATCAATGAATGACATTTGTTTACAAAATAATTGGCAAATTGACCTCGACAGCAGCGAGCTCTCGTCCAGAAGCAGCTCTCAAGAAGGAAAATAAACAAAAAGAAAAAAAAACTCGAATCACGGGATGGACCTTACGACCGGGAATCGTCCCCGGCCTGACAAAGATGTGAAAAGGTTAAGGAGCTGAAGGCTGGGAAATGCTTGCATCTCAGAATCTCGACGGGTAGATCATTCCAAAGTCTGGCCATCATCCCGGACCAATGGACAAGACAGCTTAGACTGCACGCCCTATGCGAGGGCCCGAACGAGAGATCGTCAGAAAGATAGTCAGGAACCCCGGATTTTAAGATTTTAAACGTGTGGCAGGCGCACCGAAATCACCCTCAAGTCATTCCCTAGAATCTCACGCACCTACTGGGAGACGTGGTCTCTAGATATTAAGTTATATATGTATCTTATACAAGAGTTGAATGCTACTTGGAGTCGCCGATAAGAACGCCGAATCCAAGTTAAAAAAGACCACGTCTCCATACAAGAAGTGAGGCATCAGCACTAAGGTCATCAGTTTCTGGCGCACCCACTCCGGAGTTATGTCGGCCAACCGACGCAAAGGGTACAGGGTGCCATAGACTCTGCGACATATCTGGGTGACATGATTGGACCAATTCATTCTACGATTAATGATAATCCCCAGGTCCTTCACATGCTCCGGGAACAATTTCCAAACCATATTGTGCAAGATTTGCAATATTGCTGCAATATTCCAAGCTGTCTGGTCAACCTAACAAAAATTAAGAAAGAGATAAAGTTTGTGTAAAAAACAGATACTAGTTATAAGATTATTTTGTTGAATTGAACGAATGATCGAAATGGAATTAATCAAATTCTTTTTTTTTTTTAGAAAGCCGTTACATTATCGAAACTGCTCTAGATCGAGGATTTGCTAGCGAGTACCCTTTTACTTTTATCGATTTATCAAATAAACGATTAACAACTCTTTACCATACAGAATATTTTTCTCTTGCCCAAAGATTAAATTTAAGTGACAATAAATTGACTAATAAAGTGTTTCCTCTGCTAAAATCACTTCAAAATTGTGAAATTTTGGATCTTAGTGGAAATAAAGGAATTACTAGTCTCGATGAGATTCCACCAATGCGTTCATTGAAAGAAATAATTATTACACAAACAAACGTGCCTACAGGGGTAACTTTGCCACCGACACTCCCGAATGATTGTAAGATCACCTTTTAAAGATTCATTCCTTTGTTATATTAATTTTTCCAAAAAGTTCAAATATGCTACTTATTTTAAAGTACATTTCAATTTTATATCAACTTATTTAGGTATGTAAATTTTTTCTCAATCTTATATGGTCATAGAATTAGTGCCCTAAAAGTTAATTTTATAGACACACGAAGTTGATTCTTTATTTTTCAAGTACAAATTCCTTTTTTTCAAAAAGGATAAGCTCAAAGAAATGGGGGGGGGGGGGGGTTCTTCGTCACCCGTTCAGTAAATTTTTTTAAATTTACTTCTTTTTGTGATCAGATGTCTTTAGACAACACAATAAATTTGAGCTTAAACATTTCGAAATAAATGGCCTTATCCCTTTTGATTTAAATATTACGTCACTACTATTAAATAGCACATCATTCCAGAAAACTCTTTATTTTAATCTATGCAATATATGTTTTGTACGCGAATAAATTAGCACATCTAAAAACAATGTGTTTTAAAATTCAATATGTAATTATCGACTTAAATAATTGAGATATGACACCTAGAAAGGAAATTTTCAGCCGAATAAAAAATTTCGAAACCTTTCATACACTTCTGCCCGTTTGCACTAACATTTTAGATCTTGAGCTCGTCTTACATCTTTTTATAATTGAATTTGAAATCAGAAATCTGGTCTTAAGATCCTCTATTTGTCGCTCAATTGCATAAATGATAACAATAAGATATATTTATTTCATATTCTATATATATATATATATATAGTTGAATAGGTAAAATGCCACATTTCGCTTTTTAAAGAACGTGAGCTTAAGATCTAAGATGTTTTGGTGCAAATGGGCATTATTCTGTCAATCTTCGATTATTGAATGATTTCACATGTGATTTAAAAAAGAATATACTTGGCAGAAATGTTTCCTATTTCTTTTGACCAAAATGCTACTTCATTCTTCAACTAATTGTAAAATAGACTTTGCTTTTTTTTTAATATCACCTGAGCTATTTATGTAATTTCATTTTGAAATATTCTCTATCTTAAATGACTGATTTCTGTTCTATATTATCAAGCTTTCTATCCGGTATTTAATATTTAATTACAACTATCTATAAAAATTTTTATACTATCTAGAAATTTTTAATATTTTGCTTTTTTTTTTGATTCATTAAAGATTTTTCATAATTGATGAAGTGATTTTATAAATTATACATATATTTAATACAACTCTATACATAAATATTGATTACACAGGAGAACAAAATTTTTTTCCGCGGCTTAAGCTTATGAAGTCAATTTAGATAGCTATGAAGATGAAGTACTCAGACTATAACTATATATTATTTTGTTTGAATTGACTCTGGATCTCATGATAAATCGGACCAAAAACACCAGAGGAAATCCTATACAAAACGTTTCTCTTAACTCTTTTTCACGTTTTTGTTTTTTATAATTAATTTTATTATTTTTTGGAATCTTTTATAGGACTCTTTTGTTTGAAATCATTTGATAATTTTAAAATAAATGTTTTAAAAAATTCTCCTCCTATAATTTTGTAAATTCCAGTATAAATTGGATTGCCTTTATCTCAAAAAGTAGAGATCAATAAAAATATTATTTTCTTATTCAGCAGAGCCAAAATTACTTAAAATACCTAAAGCATGGATTAATTTCTTGGTTTTAAACTCTCAACCCCCTTACCCTCTCTATCCTCCCCTCCTTTTATTTTTTTTACCTAAAATTGTTTAATAAATCCCATGCGGCAGAATTTGTGTTACCCTGTGTTATTAATATATATATATACATATATAACAAAAAATTATATTTTATATTTTAAATAGGATTTTTTTAATGTTTAGTGAGTTTAGAAAAGTATGTTAATTTTTTCTTAAAATAAGGTGAAAGAATCTTATTTAGTGTTAAACAAAAATAAATAAAAGATTTAGTTGGAAAAAAATGTTTTTCTTCATTTATCCTTTATGATTTTTACTTTCTCTTACCTATGTATATATGTAATATATATATAGAGAGAAAGTATTGGATTCATGTCAAAAATTCGATGTCGAGATTTTGATGGATCTTCACGTTTTGAGGTCCCCTGAATCCAAAAAAGTGGTTTTCGCGACATGGTCTGTCTGTGTGTGTGTGTGTGTGTGTGTCTGTGTGTTCAATTTTAAGCATGAAGGAATTGAGCTAGGAGGTTGAAATTTTATATTTAAGTTAAACACCTCCGGGACCGGAAAAATAAGCTTTTAATCAAAATCGGCCAAAGAGTACTAGTACTTTACTGATGTACTTTTTCAGTTTTTTTTTCGATTTTTTCAAAATTTGCTCCAACGATTTTTTTTAAAATTCAAAAATCAATTATTTTTTAGATGCTCTTTAAAATGTATATTCTCATTTTGCGATTGAAATCTTCTGAAGACCACTTTACTCTTGTATTTCATAGGGAAGGATAGGAGAAATGGTTGCCATGGTAACAAAATATAAATATTTTCCCAAACTTATAAATTTTACATCTGAATTCATATGTTCCGTACTGTCGGGAACTAAATATATTTCGACACGAAAAATCTGGTGTGACAAGCACAGAACACAACTTTCGATTACCGAAGGTAAGAGAAAGTTGTGTGCTGTGCGCCAGTCACACCAGATTTTTCTATCTATAATCCACACTTTTGTTTAGAAATTAGTTCTGAAAAATATTTCTCCAAATGGAGAGGCGAGTTGGCTGATTAATTGTCTGATTATTGTTCAGAGATCAATTCATAAGCAACAAACAATGCTAGATCTTTGTTAAAATAAAATTTTTTGATTCTGGGATGAAGGACTTTGTTAAAATTTTTGTCTACTATGATTATGGTTAATTGTTACATCAAACTTTTCATAATCGTTCTGTAGTACTCAAGTATAATATTCGGGCTTCTCTGAATCGGTCCTGATTTATTTTAATTTCGAAAAAGTCCCAAACCAAAATATCCAAATCTCTATTGGGATCTATGGGATAGAGTCCCTGTATATCAGAGTCTGGCCATACGAACGACCGTTAGAATTGTCGGCCATCTTTCTTCCGAGCGCTCCATTGAATACATGGCGAAAAAATGATTTTTTTTTGTTAATTAATTATATAATAATTTTATTCAAAAAAAAACTCATAGAAACAGAAGCTTATAGTCTACTGATTATTTATATACTAAAAAAAGTAAGAAAAACCACTCAAAATAATTTATTTAATGAAAAAACATTTGAATTTGACATTTCCCAATCTGTCATTTTTCACTTTCTCATAGCTATATATGTAATATTTATTTCTAAAATAAAGTGAATAATCTCAAGAATATTATTTAAATGAATGAATTATTTTTCCTTTACTTTTCCTTTTAAAATATACATTTGGAATTTATAAATTAGGCCTACTCTATATAAATAGTGGTAGCGATTTGTGAAAAATTTGATAAGAGCTTTGACTTTATCACGGACAAGGGCAAATACAAGGGGGGAAAGCGGGCAATCACCCCCCCCCCCCCCCCCCCCCCCCCGAGATTCGAGAAAAAAAATTTTTGATATTAAAATTTTTTTTTTTTTTTTAAACATTCACACTTTTTTCTCATTCACACTCACACTCACACACACATTCACACAGTCTTTTCGGCAACTCAGGCCATTTAAGACTTAGACGATAACCGTTGTAATTAATATAAATATTGTGGGTTCAGGCTGTTCTCATATAAAATTTTAAAAATTAATATTTACAAATTTGATTTGTAAATATATTATGGTAAACAAAAACGGAATGCACTTTTAAATTACCGAAAGTAAGAAAAAATTGTGTGCTGTGCGACCAGTTACACCAGATTACTCTTTCCTCCCCCTCCCCCCCCCCCGAGAAACTCGTCTGGACCCGCTCTTGATCACGGACATAAATATAGTGTGCCCAGACGTTCTCTTTTTGATCTAAAAATATGTGTCGGGTATCTTTTCTCAAATTTGGTATTTTGTTTTTCATTTTTCTGCCTCAGTATGTTAGGATTGGTCAAATGGGGCAGTGCGGAATTTAAAAGCCGCCTCCCCCCCCCCTTTTGGGCTGATATTGAAAACATTTTTTTTTTTTAAATTCTATTATATAATATCTCTATGAGTTCAAATTTTGTATAAATTATAATTTTTTAATAATAAAGAAAATTCTTAAAAGATTTCATTTTTTTTGCAATGAGTTAATTACTAACGTTATTTATATTTGTTTTATTCTTTTTTAAATCGATTATTTTCTTAGAAAACTCTATTTTATAATTAGGAAAATAAATTGTAAGCTAAATACATATATAAATATACATAAACTCAAAATTAAAAGTGATTTTAAGATTCTAATCAGCTAAATATAACCCTAAACTTTGCATTCTCAATATAATAAAATTAATGGAGATTTTTAACATATGATGAGTAATATTTATAAATTGAAACCTCTAAAATAATGTTCTAAAAAGATTTCATGATACTTTGAACGGGTATCGTTATAAAAGTTAAATGGAAAATTTTTTAATCCCATAGAGATGCATTGAAAATTTGAATTGGCGCTAAAATCAGGAAGAAAGATGGCGCGACCAATAGAAAAAAAGTTCCCGTATGGCCAGACTCTGATATACAGGGACTCTACTATGGGAGAGGCGTGGCTTCACCTGGTGGCAAAAAATGAACTAGCGATTGTAGGATTGAATAGCTGAGCTGATACGCAAGTACACGTGTTTTATGAGACAAAAAGTTTAATTAAAAATAAAAAATGGGTGTGACGGTACAGGAAATTTGTAGGTTTTCTTCTGCCACACTTACTAATAGAAATTTTATTTGTGGAGACACTATTATTGATCCTGGTGATGTTTTAAAGTGAGTAATAGTAATGACAGTTTCAATGACAGACCAAATTCTTGCTTTCTGTTTACAAACAACAAGTTTACGAGAAGAATTTCATGCAGTGGCGTCATTGGGGGGGGAGGGGGAGGCATTTGCCCCCCCCCCCCCCCCCCCCAAGGGCTCTCATTTTTATAAAATTTTATATTATTCAAAATAAAATGCTCCAAAATACATCTAGGAGTATACAAACTGTACAAATTTTATAATAATAATAACAAAAAATGTGTTTGGAGTGCACCACATAAATCAGCTCTTAAAAAATACGATATGAGAGGCCTTTGCTCGAGCACAATTGTTTTAGAGAAAAACAAGAAAAAGATAGAGGCAAAAATTAAAAAGAAGGCTTCTAAATCTGATAGATTGATTCTTCTACAATAAAATTATTTATAATTTTCACTATACTGTCTTTTTTTTTGGAAAAGAATGAAATCGAACTGTTTAATGCTTAGATGCATGACTTTTACACCCATAAACACAAAGTAGATTCACATTGCTTTTATTTTTATAAGGAGAAAATTTCATATTTGTGAATATATTAGTGTATGTATGTATTATTTATTAATCTAACAATAATGTTTACTCGTGGGTTATAACTTTTTTTTTTAAATAATACAATTATATCAGATGTTTAAATGTTCTTGTCCCTTATATCACGTTAAACATATGAAGGTTTATCCTACAATCGCTAGTTCGAATTTAAGCCACCAGGTAGAGTATTGAAATGCTAAAGATCCCAATATCTACTTGCTGAGTCTCAGTCTGACTGTCGGTTACTCCCAGTTTGACCGATTTCCCGTTAGATTTCGAAAAGAAATTCTGCAATCTTATAGAGAAACTACTTGGGTCACCAAGTCTCCAAATAAAGAGACTTAAAAAATTCCTGGAAATTCAGAATTCCCATTGTTAGGCATTGGATTCTATCTCGTCCGAGCCAAAAAAACATTTCATTGTCATTGTTAGAGCCACTGTTAAACACAACTTTTCAAACTGAAAAATTTAAATTACCCTCTTACCCAGTTCAGGGCATAAGGAGAATGATATTTTTCAACAGAAAATACAAAAAAAAAATGATTTTCGAAAAAAAGTGGAGTTAGACACTTTTCTACTGAGAGCGTCATGTAGTCACTAGAGGTTTTTAACAACCAGTGTCAGATCAAGAGTCTTTTCTTAACTTTCTGACCAGTTACGAATGAGGTGTTGGCTTTAGCATAACTCTGGTGATAATGTGTGTATATATATATATATATATGTCCTGATAGTTTAAATAAACTACGGTATATAGAATAACTTTTTTAAAAATACCCTTCGGGAGCTTCTTAGTAAAATAAGGGGAAAGATTTTAAATAGTAGATCATAGTATAGAGGAAAAGATGTATAATTTATTAAACAAAAGGAATGAATGACATTTACATGCCGGCTCTCACAGGGGGAGAAACCAGAATAACTCCATCTCCACGAACAAACATCATCGGTATTGTACGTTTCGTTGTTCGATAAACTTCTTCGTAAGTTTCCTCGTCAATTTCTACTGTAGTAACAGTTTCTTCTGCTTCACCCAGGACCATATTCAAATGCTGATCATAGGCATGCAATCGACCTCTAAGTTCTCGCTCATTTCTCATTTTTACATAAATTCTTTCATCTAAACTCAGTCGAACTAAATCTAAAGGTTCTTTAACGGTAATTGCTGGAACCTGGAAATTTAATTTTAATTAAGATGATGGGTTAAATTGGAAAAAATTTAATTTTCTTTTTACCTGTTCAGCTTCATCTGCCATTATTTTATATTAAATTAAATTACAACAATAATAAATAATGATAGATATAAAACTAAATCTTAGAGTTTATGCGTTAAATCTGGTATTATCCATAAATAAAACGAATAAAATAGATGTGCAAAGTGACAAATCGCGGGTTTTGATAAATAAACAAATGCGAGTGTCGCAGACTTTGTGTCAGAGAGCGCTAGTAACGCACAGGGGGCTTTTTAAAAAAGGATTTCTCAAGAATTATTTGAAAGTTTAAATTAGGTTTGATTATTTATGTTTAAGAATTAAAATTAAAAGAAAATTGATAATAAGAAGATAAAAAAAGTGCAGGAATTGGATTTGAACTAGAAAAGTTAGGTAAAGTGAGGATGGAAAAAAATGATTGTTGACAGACCACTTTACCACTTGAACCAACTTTGATTTTATTAATTTCAAGAAAAATACAGCATATAAGAAACATGGAATAAAAGACGTATTAAAAAATTATAATAATGCACATCTGATATATCCTTTTATACTACGTTTTATGCAGATTAATAATTTATAAACAATGCATAGTTTTCATATTATTCAATGGGCAAACATACACATTGTGAATGCCATTGAATGTAATTAAACTAAAAACTCTATTTAACATATGATACATGTTAATTCTTAAATTTCTCCTGATTCCAAATAACTAAACACCTTTTAATTATATGATCTAATTTTGAAGTTATTGATGATCAAACTTAAGCCTAACGGCCTGACCACCCAATTATATGTTATAGAAGAAAGTTTATTTGGCATTGTCTGATAAAAAACAAAAATATATAGTCCCTGACGCTCACAATTTCAACTTTGTACTCCTTTCCAGTGACGGCCCAGCTTTTTCTCAGAGTGTGGCAGACAATACAGTAATCTCAAGTCGTGTGATGTGCTCCCACGTCAGATTTTTTCAGGAGCGTATATAAGGGGGAAGTTTTTTCCATTTTCCAAAATGTGCTCAATGATTTTAATTAAAATTTATTTATTTATTTTTATTACATACGGGCATGGCCCAAAACTTTACAAAAATCCTTTTACAATTTAACACCCAGTGTGCACACTTCAGCCTCAAGGTTGATTATGATATGATAAGATATTTGATCTAATAATAAAGAGGGAAAATTAAAAAAAATCAAGTTCTGGCCTCTGTCGCTTGATGCTATTTACCACTCTCTATAGTCGATTTAGGCCGGAATGCAGGAGGAAATTACTAGGAAGATGACCAAGAGAAAATACATTATGTGATATATATGGCCCAAAATCTTATGATGACTCTATGATTGTAAAGAGGTACATAAAAATTCAGTTGAGCCAACAAAAATGAGCAATCAATATGATTATTTAGAAGTTTGTAAATAAATATAAAATCATTACATATTCTTCGGAATTCCAAAGAAGGTAGGTTGGTGATGGATTGAAGCAGATTGATGTTGTTGGAACTAAATGGTATTACAAGTCTATATGAAATTGATTTTAAAAACTTTATTTGCACTCGTTCAATAGCCTTCTTCTGAGTAATTAAATAAGAAGATCAAACTTGAGAGCTAAACTCAAGATGGGTACGAACCAAAGAACAATAAAAGTGCGTTACTGTAAAGATACTGTTAAAGTTACGGGTATTGCCTAACATTCTGAAAGCCTTATTAATTATTGATTCAAAGTGAATAGCAAAAGACATCAGATTGAAATATCACACCCAGATCTTTAATGTGATTGACAGGAGATATAAAGTGGCCATTAATACTGTAAGTACTCCCAAACTTTCTAGCACCTCTATAATAAGAAAGAAATCGACAACCAGCGATTGGGGATCTCCCTTAGTAGTACTTCCCAAAGGAGACGGAATAGTTCGACTGTGCGTGGACTACAAAGTAGGTGTAAATGATTTATTAATAAACGTAAATTACCCTATAAAGAAAATATCTGATGTGTTAAACAGTTTGAGAAATTCCAAGTATTTTTGTTAACAAACGTAATTACAGATAATCAGCAATTAACCAGAATATTTCATAGAAAAACGAAACTTCCAAAAATGACATCTCACCCCTCTTAAGATACGCTTCCTTTTTAAAAGGATTCGACTACAATGTTATTTTTAGAAAAGATACTGATAACCAAAATGTTGACTGCTTATCCAGAGCACAGATAATACAAAAAAACACATCATCTGATATTGTCATAAACGAAGAAGTACATCAAATATGTGCATCATCAATATTGGAAGTGTCTTCATTAACACTAACTCCTGATAAAATTATTAAGAACCTGAAAAGATGACGAACTCTCAAAAATAAAATAAGAACTATTGAATACAAATATCGAAATCGATTATATATTAGAAACAGGAATTTTGTTCAGAGGGAGGCGAATCGTCATTCCAAAAGCTCTTCAATCGGAAGTACTACAGGAGCTCCATTCTACGCATTTAGGAATAACAAAAATTAAACAATTAGCAAGAAGATATTGTTACTGGAAGGACAAAGACGGGGACATTGAAAGAATGGTGAAATCATGCGACCAGTGTTCAAAATTCAAAAACACGCTCGCCAAAGGCTCCTATACACCATTGGGACCCTCCATCAAATATATAATTGGGACCGTATCCACATTGACTACGCCGGTCCCTTCCAAGGGTATTACTTCCTTGTGATGTGGTGGACGCAAAAATGCTTTGGGGAAATAAAAGTGCTTTGAGACGCCCCGAATTCAACGGGGCAAGTTCCTTACTTACATTATTCAATGAAATATTTTCAACACATGGCTATCCATTTACAATGGTATCAGATAACGCGACAATATTCACAAGCGAAATGTTCCAAAATTACTGTCAAATGAACGGAATCAAACAAAAGTTCATAGAACCAGGACATACGGCAACAAACGGCCTTGCTGAAAGGAACGTACAAACCCTAAAGAAACGATTAAAGCGCAATGGAGGACGAAAAACTCCCGATAAATCAGAAAATACAAAAAATTCCTTTGAGGTACGGTGTGCAACTCCCTTAACCAGTGGAAAATCTCCAAGCTAAAATTATTTCTACATCGCAAAATCCGAATAAAACTGGACGCAATGAACACCTTATATTGAAGAAAAATCAAGCCAACCATTACAACCGTACACCCGCTCACTTCTCGTTGGAGAGAGAGTTCAAACTAAGTTCATCATAAATAACAAACCAGTTTGGAAATTGGGAGAAATAACAAAGAAGTTAGGAAAACTTCACTACATTATTCGGCTTGATGAAGGCAGAACAATAAAATGTCACATAAATCAATTAATGAAAACCAAAATATTACAAAAAAAAGTCACTATACTTCCACGGAACTAGAACTTCTAGCCGTTGTCTGGGCTTTGCAGAGATTTCCTACCATTTTACTTGGGTACCCTGTTATTCTTAAAGTTGATCATAAGTCCTTGTTATCCCTACAGAACAGTAATTTAGTTCATTCTGCTAAGATCACAACCACAAACGGAATCCAAACAGAAATTAAATGAAAATGAACTCGATTTCATAAAATATGAAACGCAAAGACAAGAAGCTCCTCAACAAGAATTGGAACCGATTAGTCAAGAAGTGGGACCCAGTACTAGTCTAGAAGGCCATCAACGAAGTAACGAATTGACTCAACCGATATCTGAACATCCAGCAACGCAACAGCATCGGAAGTCGGAACGAACGAGAAGACCACCGAACCATTTCAAAGACTACGTTATCTCCAAATAAACTTTTATTCTCAGATTTAAACCTTTCTTAATGTAAACTTATTATAGTGGGGGAGAATTATTATATCTTGAATTTTGCCTCTAATCTAATTCGTTTGATCTTATATAATAAATACTATGTTCAATATATATATATATACCTAACAGGTTTCTCCTATCACATATACAACAGTCCAATAAATCAATTTCTTTAAAATGCATATTCTCCCCAAAATTGTCTCAAACACTTTTTACCCTTTATAGGAAAGATTGGCATGGTAAGAAAATATAAATATTTAACTGAAGTAAATTATGTTCTGAATGCCTTTTTACAAATTATTTAAAATATCATATTGATAATAATCTTAACTAATTATCCTTTTCAAACTGCTTATTCTGAACTCCTCACTTCAGGATTTTCTTTTAAAATGTCTTGTTTCCATAAAAATTCCCTTTTATACGAGGGTGTTGATAAATCACAACTTTGTTTACATGTATAAATGATTAAAGTTCCCCAATCAATACTCTTTCCTATATTATCCAGATTAAAATAATTTAAAATTTGTGGAAGAATCTGAAAAAAATAAATTAAAGAGATTATAAATGATGCTTAAAAAAAAAGAAGTAACAATTCTTACTTGAAATTCAAATTGTCTTGGTGAATTGCAATAAGGACATTTGGGAATTTGATCCGATTTTGGAATATTTGATGATGTTATAAAAAGTGGAACTCCTCCTTTGTCGTACCGCAGAACCTGGTCAATCATATTTTTTATTCTTGTACGAAATTTCGTAAATTCAATATCATCTTCTTGTTTGGCCATTGATTCCAAATCTTTTATATCTTCATTTTCTAAAAAAAATAAAAAAATTAAATACTAGTTTTGTATGCATAGTTTTTTTCTAGGTATATATGCCAGGTATGCATTTAGAGGTATATATTATATATATACCCAGTGGGTCGTTGCCCTCACTCCTCTGAAATATTTCATATTGCCTATGATATCTATATAAAAACATTAAAATTTTTTAAAGTAAAAAGTCACTGCTAATTAAAATAATCACCGTTAAAATAGTCTCCTTGCTCAAATTTCAATTCATCCAAATTTTCTTGATCTTTATTTTTATCATTTTCCTCTTCATCATCTGAATTTTCTTCCTCATCTAAAATTTCTTTTTCGATCACTAACTCATATTCAGGGAAGAGTAATGGAGAAATTTTAGATGATGATGATATAATTTCACTATCACATGCCTGACATTCTTTTTTATGTCCATTTCTCCAATCTGAAATTTGATGTTCTTTGGAGCAATAAAAAACCAATTTGCATTTAGAACATTTGTGAGGGGCAAACACTCCACAAACTCTGCAGAGCTTTTGATAGCTTGAAGCATTAAGGTCTGGTCTCCAAGATTCTTCTTCGATTGGGGGATCCTTGGGGAAAAAATTATTTTCTCGTGGCAGTTGACATCTGAATACATGGAAATTGCGATTCTCGGATAAAACACAACATTCAGGATCAATGCAAACAAAAATAAAAAGTGTTCGATGAAAACATTCACTCTTCTCTTCAAAAGGCGCATAAATTTGACACAAAAATATACAAGGTTTGTTGCAAATATTGCATTTTAATTCGTCTATTGATGGCAAATTTTTTAAATTTAACCAGGCAGGTTTTCCTCCAACTTTACTAGGAAAAAAACGACTTGCCAGTTTCCAGGATGGGCTTTTTACCATAAAACCAACATCAATTTCATTTAAACTCGCCATCGTTAAATACTTTTGCGCAGCAAAATAATTATAGTTTAATCACCCTTAAACTTTTCTTTCTCACTCGGAATAAGCGCAGATTTATGCTATTCCTTTGGTTAAAATCTTTACATAAATAGATAGGCAAAAAGGTATTTTTTGACATTGAGAAAATTTGATCTGCATCGCCGACACGTGTTTTTTTGAAAACCTTAGCCAGGTTGTTGTGCCAACATAACAAATATTTATATAAAAAAAATTTTAAAATTGTACAAATCCATTTTTAAATTTAAAAATTATGATTTGCTTAATATTCAATTTTGAAGGGCAAATTTTGGATGTGACAGGATGGCCACAAACCACAGGATTTTCATCTTCATTATTTCTTCTTTTCATAGAAAATAGGCGTAACTAGGGAGGTGCCGGAGGGGGCCTGCCCCTTCCCCCGGAAGGCTCGTGGCCCCCCTCCCAGAAAGCTCTTTGTCCCAAGAAAAATTGAGAAAATATGGGGCTTTCCACAGAGGATAGCTGATCCCATGCCTCCCCCCCCCAGCCAAATTCTCTAGTTACGCCCATGAATAGGTTCTTTTCTAACTTTTATTCCTGGGAAAATAATCTCTTCTATGTTACATGACCAGTACATGACTTTCAATGTGATTTTGTTATTTTAGTTTCATCAAGTAATTTGAAAAAGGAGTGATAAAAATTTTTAAATTCCGCGCCTCATTTGTATTGAATTTATAATTTGTAGGTTTTTTATAAAATCTATTTATTAATAAATTTTAAAATAATTTTTAATAGATTTTCATATAAAATATATATTTGAAATATTCCTATTTTATTTTATAGTTTATTGAATATGCTGTATCTTTAAAAATTTCTTTGATTTAATTGAAATAAAAATCATATAAATTAATTCAGAGAATGTTTGTTCTATTTTATTTATATAAAATTAAGTTGCCAAAGTAATTTAAAAGAGCTAAAAATTTTATTTTTAAATTTTAAAATCTGATTGTTAATAAATTTGTGAACAACGAACGTAGTCACTGTTGATCTGTCAACAACGAACGTAGTCACTGTGCGACGAGAACACAACAAGTCAAACTTGAGTTGATATCTGCCATTTTGTCTACCTTATTTCGTTTTTATGGTTTTCTACAATAGTTTTTTCAAAATTAACAATCACGTCCAGATAAACAACAAATGTTTAAATGGACGCTTCGTCCATAATAACTCAGGTGTCACGCGATGACGAGCAAGGACAATTAAATAGTTTTTCGCCTGAGAAAGGTAAAGTAGTCCAAAAACACTTTTGGGTGTTGCATCTGTTCAAATGATTGTAAACGAAATCTCATAACAACCAAATGATTATCACCCAAAAAACCATTCAAAAAACACACACATCAACTTGACAAATTTGTTAATTTATAATTTTTTATAAAATTATTATGACAACCAAAGATTTAGATTAAGGTTAGATGGTTAATTAAGGAAATTGTAGAGTAGGTGTGTCGGGTGCCGTGGGAAGGTATATAAACATTATGACATACTTACATGATTATGTAAATTTAAAATAAATCCTTTACAAGTTATTTCATTTTAATTTCATGTTTTTCATTATTTGCCAAAAACTTTTGGTAATATTTATATATATATCTAACATTTCATTTCATTTATTAATTTATTGACTTAATTTTTTTTCTCTTTTCAGTACAACTGCCAAGGACTGAAAATGAAATCCCCAATTCAGGTAAATTTAAACAACAATGATTATATTATAATTGTCACAATTTAATTTATTATGACATATTATAAATATTTGATTATTATTTTATATCAAATATTTATAGTTTAAGCAAAAAAATGAAGTCTATTTATATTAAAAACTCAATTAATTACTATTAAATTTATTAATCTTACAATAAATCATTTCACACAAAATAAAATATTAATATTATATTTATAATTTTTTCCTGTCAAAATTTAATTTGTTTGGGTTTACGAAACCTCTCTCTTCATCATAATGTGTAAGCTTAATTACACCAAATTTGTTCTAATAAATTCAAGGGCATTTCATTCATTACAGTTTTTGGTTGATCGAAGGTCCGCTGGCTGATTTTGATCCAACTGCGAATAATTTTTAGATATTTAATAGAGTTTTCTGAACGATACTCATTTATTTACTTCATTTAAATTCAGCAAAAATAGGCATCCTTGTTCATACGATTCTTTTTTAACTTGCTATTTATCCTGACATTTCCTGAATCTTAGAAAGTAGGCAGTGGTCTTTATGTTCTAGTCTGATATTTTCCTATATAAACAAAACAGCCTCAGATCCTGGAAAAATAATAAAAATAAACTTTAATTTTCTCATCTTTAGTTAGTGAAAGAAGGAGAATCATTTCAAAATGCCAAATTCAAAAACCCTACAAATTTTTTATTTGACAGATTCAGTACACTTGGAAATATCAAAAATCACACTTCTTTTATCATTTTTCTAAGTCCTTGAGAATAGTCTGTCAGATGAATATAACTTTATATTGAAATATTTAAGACCTAAAATAGACTTGATTAAACAAAATGAATTATTAATACAAATTTTTAATATATTACATTTCTTGTATATATACATATTGATTGCAAGTATATTTATTTAATTTAATCTTCTTTGATATATATATATATATATATATATATAAATTAGTAAATATTTAAATTTCACAGTTACTGTTCTTTTTAGCAACTCCTCCGAGCGGAGGGAAAAAAGGAAGAAGAGGACTTTTACGATCCCTTTTATGTTGTTGGAGTAGGCAGACAAGTCCAAAAAGTTCAAAGGCATCACAGGCTAGTGAAGGCCGATGTTCTCCTCAGCTGAGTCCAGGATCACCTCGATATTTGTTGCCTCGAGTCAGGCATCAAGATATGCATAAAAAATGCATGGTGATTGACCTTGATGAGACATTAGTTCACAGTTCTTTTAAGGTAACATTCCGAATTCAATTGTCTTCAATAGCCATCTTTTATAAATGAAAAACAGTGCCTTTGACTGTATCATATATCATTACCAACAAATGACAATAAATAAAAGAAATTCTTCACATTTAATATTAACTTCTAAAAGACATACTAGGGGTAGGGGAAAGGGAGTTAAGTCTAAAAGGAAAATCACAAAAAACAGCGATGTAATTTCCCATTCATTTTTTAACAAATGCTCTTTTTTAAATTGCATACAGGATAAGTAGCAGCCAAGAAAATTAAATAAAAAACTTTTATTTAATTATTAATTGTCGACGTTTCGGTCGTCAATCGTGACTTTCATCAGAACCTATGGGTAAAAATATTTATTTTATAACAAATTTTATAATATTTATAAATAATAATATCATTTTTTTATAACAATATGTTGGATGTACTTACATTTAATTGTTAAAATACAAGTTATAAAAAAGTATATTATTATTTATAAATATTATAAAATTTGTTATAAAATAAATATGTTTGACCGCAGGTCCTGATGAAGGTCATGAATGGCGACCGAACTGTTGACAATTAATAATTAAATAAAAGTTTGTTATTTCATTTCCTTGACTGCTACTTCTCCTGTATTCATTATGAAGTCTACAGCCACTTTTCATCGCTCTTTTTTAATAATACCTAAAAATAAAAAGATTTTATTCATTTAGCCCAGGGCTTTTTAAACTCCCCAAATTGGGCCGCGAGATTTTAATTTAAATATGGGGATTGACTTCCCCGAGACTTTCTCGTATATTCTTTTGGAATTACGTCTGGGGTGTGTGTGAATACGATTGCTTAAAAACCAAAGCAGCTAGATCGATGAAATTTGGTATATGCTCCTTACACTAAAATTGTAGATTTCTATCAACTTTTGGAGTAAATACGTCACTTGGAAGTAGTACTTTACTTAAAAAGTTTTTCCAAAATTTTGAAATTTTCAATTTTTTTGTTATATTATGATAAAATACTCTATTTTAAAAAGTTTTTATTCTTTGACATTTTTTCGAAAACTAAATATAAACAAATTCATTTGTTTCACAAATTCATTTGTTTATATTTACCCTTTTTTAATGACACCTGTATGATTTTGTTTTGATTTTTTTATCAAAATTAACGAAAATCTTCTATTTCTTCTGTGATTATTTCAAAAACTATTCAGTTTTCGAAAAAATGTCAAAGAATAAAAACTTTTTAAAATAGAGTATTTTATCATAATATAACAAAAAAATTGAAAATTTCAAAATTTTGCAAAAAACTTTTTAAGTAAAGTACTACTTCCAAGTGACGTATTTACTCCAAAAGTTGATAGAAATCTACAATTTTAGTGTAAGGAGCATATACCAAATTTCATCGATCTAGCTGCTTTGGTTTCTAAGCAATCGTGTTCACACACACACACACAGACATAATGCCAAAAATGGTATTTTTGGACTCAGGGAGGTCTAAAACGTGGAGAAACATCAAAATCTCGAAGTCGAATTTTTTTACGATTACATAACTTTCTCTATACGAGAAAGTAAAAATTTAAATACATGAATTTATAAAGTCTAGATGTGTATTTGTGACAGAATCACACACAAACAAAGGATTGAATGTGCGAGTACATTAACTAAATAATCACAAAATATTTATATATTTTTATTTTATATTGATCTGGGGTCGCGAAAAAACTTGGAATCATAAATGGAGTCGTAAATGAAAACAGTTTAAGAAGCCCTGATTTAGACAAATATTTTTTTAAATTGACCAAATTCTTAAATTCAGTTGTAATAATATCTCGACTTTTGTGTTACCGTGACCTCCAGATGGGAACGCTATAATGCAATTCTAGATAAACACCATTATATTTTATTTCATTGATTTATTGTTATTTGAAATATTTCTAACGCTATATTAGTGTTAGGTAAAATTCATGTTGATTAATTTGAAAATAAAAAAAATCGAATGATAAATTCTTAATTAAAAGATATACTTAAAAATATTCGGATATAGCCTATATCTTGATTGATTTGAAAGGCTTGTAAGATCTCTCTCATATTAGATTAAATCAGTATTTCCATCTACTGTAGGCGCTCACGTTATAAGCCCACCCATGCCTTTTATCCATTTGTGATTGTTTTAACTTCTTCTCTAAAAAATGAAACATCACATATAGAAAATGCATGGGTGACCTTTAACTTGAACTTTATCACTCACTTTATACCAGTGCTTTCCAAAATTTTTGTTACCACCCCTCCCTTAAAAATATTTAATCGTATAACGCCTCCCTCGCTCCAAGGGGATCCAGAGAAGTTTTCGGGGGTGGGTAATTTGGTGTGACTGGTCGCACAACACAACTTACTCTTACTTTCGGTAATTTAAAGTTGCATTCCGTACTTGTTTACCAGAATATATATATACAAATCAAATTTTGAAGTATTATTTTTAAAATTTTATATTAAAAATAAAATTTAATTTAAAAGAAAAATATTTTTCTCACATCACGAAAGAGGAGAGGAGGGGGGGGGGGGTAATTACTCCCTTCCCACCCCCATTTTATAAAAAAATATCTATAAAAACAAAAATTTTTTGATTTGATTATATTTGATTTATTAGGCTGACGTTTCGGTCTTGGTCAAAACCATCCTCAGAGCTTACCAGACAGTCCGCAAGCTCTGAGGATGGTTTTGAGCAAGACCGAAACGTCAGCATAGAGGCCTAATAAATGAAATGTTATCTAGCTGCTATTCTTTTCTTCACAAGTTTTAAACCGTATGCTACATATTTATTTTAACCCTCGGTTCAGGGATTTTCCCAAGAGAAAGTGACTCACAGAAATAATGGATTTAATGAATCACTTTTAGAGTTAGGAACTACAAATATATTAAACCCAATACTAAAACAAAATTATTTCATATGTATAAATAAATTTGTTACCTAAAAAATCACCCTGTATTAATAAATTTTTTAGAAATAAAAATTTTTGTGTTTATATTATTTTATAAAATGGGAGTGAGGGGGGGAGGTGTCATACGATTATTATTTTGAAGGGAAGCGTGGTATCATAAGTTTGGAAACCACTGCCCTGGAGGGAACTGCAGAATTTTTGAGTTTACCCTGAAATATATTTAATTTTATTTAAGGTCTCTTTCGGCATCGGAGGGTATTTAGACCTCCTGCCATTTATTGATTACCAATTAAATTGAAATAAATTTTTGTCAAATCCCGAGCGAACATTGGATCAAGGGGGGGGGGGGCGCCCCCGTAGCAACCCCGCGAGATGAATTTCATTCTCCAGTGCTTGTTTACGATTGAAATCTCGTAACTTCTTATTTCGCTGTTCCTTATTAAAAAAAATAAAGTTCAGATCTCATAAGATGTTTATATTAGAATAACAAATATTAGGACAGAAATCACTGATTTATATATGTATGATATATAAACATGTATAAAGATATAATTTATTTATTAAACTACATGCTTTAATTCCATTAAAAAAAGTTTGCAACTTTCCTATTTTGAGATGCATTTTATCTACATTCAATTAAATTTTCCTTTTTCTAGAAAAATTTTAGGATGTTTTAATTTAAAATTTTTCCCCCTCGGCTGCTTTTGCTCTTTGGGTTTTATATTTGTTTTATTTTGATCTTTTTTGTCTTATCAAGTTAAAGTTTTCTAATTAATTTTATTTATTTTTTTTTATTTTTAGCCTATTAACAACGCGGACTTTGTAGTGCCCGTTGAAATTGATGGCACTGTCCATCAGGTGTACGTACTCAAAAGGCCGTTCGTTGATGAGTTCCTGCAGCGCATGGGCGAACTTTATGAGTGTGTTTTGTTCACCGCTAGCCTCGCCAAGGTCTCTAAAAGATTATATGATACATTATAATTTTATATAAAAAATAAATTATACTATTACATCATCATCAGATTACATATTGGCAGATAAAAAATATTACTCTTCTTTGACATATTTTAATTCTCATTTTTTATACTTTTTACTAATCTTCTAACTAATGTATATTCTTAAATCCAAATCAGGGCTGCGGACTCGGTACAAAATCTTTTTTAGTCTTGATTGCATTTACTTTTAAGAACGAAAATTCTATTACTATTCAGTAAACTCCCAATTTCAAAAGAAAATAAATTATAATTTGCTAATCTACATAAAAAGAAAAAAAATAATTGAAATTGAAAAATTATGAAGTCTTCTCACTACCTTTTTGTTCATAACAAAACCAATCAAGAAAAGGTTTTCGTTTTACTGTAAAAACTCAAATTTAAAACAAGTTTTACCTAGTTAAAACTAGTTTTAATTAAAGGTCCTTGTAATTAGTATTTCCTAGTTTAAAACTAGAATTTACTACTAAACAAATTTGGAATGTTTATATATATATATATATATATACTACCGAATCTATACGAATGATATACTACCGAAGTCATCTATCAGTGATTCCCAATGGAGAGTGCATCTCTCGCGGAGCCTTGAAAATATTTCAATATCTGATTGAACAATGTTTTGATTTAGGGAGCCTCGCAAAAATAATTATAATATCGCCTGCTGAGAATGCTGAGTGGCGAAAGTCCGAACAATTCGAGAAAAGGCGTTTGAAACTTCTATAAACAATTACATTTAAATAGCCGGGCAACAAATGAATAGGCCAGAATCAATAGCAAAGAATGGAAATCTATTTTCGCCACTTTGGCACTCAAAAGAGAAGACGTTTTAGCATCATCATTTGGTGGGCCTAACCCAAAAATTGAATTTTCAGACTTTCGCCACTATAATTCTCAGCAGGCGATATATACCAGTATTAAGGGAGTCGAGAATCAAAAAAGTTTGGGAACCACTGATTATTAATTTTTTTTTTCTTTAAATTAAACATCTCTATAAAGTTTCTAAATAATATCGGAGCAGTACTGGAACCTCCGGTTAGAAAATACTATTAAAAAATAAGCCCGAATGTTCGAGAATCTCAAGTTTAGCCTGTAAAAATAAAACACCTCAAGCCATTCATATTTTTTTGATATGTAATAAAAATTATTATATATCGAAAATTAATTATTTTTATATATATACATTTTTAGTCGCCCTGATGATGAGACATTAAATATACCTCGAAACGTCTCCGGGATCGATAAGCATATAATGGCTTTTTCTGAAACTGCCCTTATTTAAATCAAGTATATTCACAGCCACCAATTCAATCCTATTTATTATCAAGCCCATAGTCAGGGGGACTAACCCTCCAAAATTCAAAAAAATAAAGTATATATGCACATGATATACGTGGGGTTAAAATTTTAAATACTGTTAGAAATTATAAAAGATATTTTATATTCTTTAAAAATGTTTATATCCGTTTTTGGGATGGAGTCGCCAAGGAAAAATAAAAAGTAGGATTTTTTTATTTTTCTTGGATCATTCTTCCCATTTATAGTATAGAAATTGTATATTTTAAAATTTATTCATTTGAGAGCAGAGAGGGGAATTACTTTCCGGATCATCCGTACCCCCCTCTCCCTCCCCGAAAAATTTTCTGCCCACGGCTCTGTTTACTTTTAATAGTATATAGTACTCCCACAAGAATATGATTGAACTAATACTTTGTTTTTTTTTTTTAGTATGCGGATCCTGTAGCTGATCTTCTTGACCAATGGGACGTCTTCCGTGCTAGGTTATTTCGCGAATCTTGTGTATTCCATCGGGGCAACTATGTAAAGGATCTTAATCGTTTAGGTCGCGATTTACAAAAGGTAAGATTTAAAATTTCTTGAGTTGATTGGCTGTAGATATTAAATTAGAAGAAAGGGACGGGAAGTTCCCGGAGAGGCTTTCCCGTCTCTTACTTCTAAGTAAGATTTAAATTACAATATTTTAGATTATTTAGAAAAATTTTTTTATTCTTTTTACAATTTTTAAAATAATTTTAACTCCACTTAATAAGAGAATCATTCGGACTATTATCCATCACGACTATTTTCAATTAATAATCAAACAACCGATAATTAATTTTGTATATTGAAACCCTTGTTAATTTTTACCTCAGCAATTACATTAAATTTTTATCTATTATTCTTTTTTTTTTATTTTTTTTTAAAAAAAAAATTTTTTCCCCCCCCCCCTCTCCCTGTTTTTTAGCAAAAGTTTTCTGAAAGATATTTTTTTTCTATTTTATTGGCGGAAATAATCTGGTATCAATTATATTATATTAAGTATCTAGTCTTGAGCATATTTAGAAAAGTGGTTCCTTTAAAGTGCCTATGTTGTTACAAAGAGAGCGATCTCAATTATACTCCAGTCAAAGACTATCTTAAACCGATTAATACTTTCTGAGATAAAGCCTGTCTACAGATAAATTTTATTTATCATAATTGTCACTTTGATTTATTCATTTTTATAAAAAAAAATTAATTCAAAACACTTTTCATCGCTATAACATCAGAATGCAACATTTTTTTAATCTCTCTATTTAATTGAACCATTAACTTGTACATAAAATTTGTTTCAATTCTGTTTGGAACCCTCCCAGAAAAATGCCTCCCAACTGATTGCTTAAATAAAATATTATTTATTTCGTTAAGATGAAATGGATGATCAATTAAAAGACAAGTTTTTCAAGCTCCTTTACACATTCATCTACTCATTAATTCATTTGGCTTTTTCGGACTAGAGGAGATTCAAACCCACATAACTTGAGTTTGTGGAGGTTGACAACATGGGTAGAGACCCATGCGATCGGGGATATATTTAACTCAATTGGTATGAGATATTGGAAATTTGTCTTACTACTATAACTATTAATCAAATAGGAGTTTTATTTTTTTAATTTGGATTTATAATTGAAAACAAAAATTCTCAGGCAAAATATTACAATTTTACTTTTTTTTCCTCAACTCATATTTGCTGTCGGATTTTTGGATTTTGATATTCTTAAGGATTTAAAATGTGTTTTTCTTTCGTTCCACAAATTTTAATCAATTTTTCTTTATAATTCTTCTAATTCCAAGGGGCATTTGTTCGGAAAATTCTCTTTGAGAATCTATCTGCAAATTCATTGATTTAAAAAATTTTTTGTTCTTTTTTCTCGAAAATTTTTAAATTTCATTTGATTTTCTCTCTCTCGTCACAACCTTAAGATTCAAAATTGTTTATTAGTTGTCTTCTTAAATTATTTTTAATCTCTCTCAAGTGAGTGTAATTTAGAGATATATTTCCAAATTGATTTTCCTCCGTATTTTTTGAAATATCTGGAAGAAATTTTTAAGGGTGAAATGAATAGCTGAAGCGTCATCGTTGATTGTTTAATAGGTACTCATCATCGACAACTCCCCAGCTTCATATATCTTCCATCCGGACAACGCTGTACCTGTTGCCTCTTGGTTCGACGATATGACGGATTCAGAGCTCCTCGATTTAATACCGTTCTTCGAGAAACTCAGCAAAGTCGACAATGTCTATACCGTGTTGTGCAATTCAAATAACCCAGTGTCAGGAGTCTCACCCTCACAACCACCCCCTCCACAACCACCCCCACCTCTTCCAATACAGGGTACCGGTGATAGCTTAGAAGCACATGTGGTTCAAGCATAGCATGAGTTGCTTTGACCTTCATCTTCACCATTTCATCTCATTTCCACCTCCTTCCAGAAATCGGCCATCAAAACTTGGATATTATACTAAAAAAAAGAAAAAAAAAAAACAGAAACAAGTGCCTGAAAACTTATAATGAGTCTTTTCGATTGGCTCTAAAAGTGTGTTTTATCATCTTTGTTTTTGGAGGCTAAGTTGTGTCGACTTTTTTATATTCATTAAATCTAGACATAATAATTGTCTAAATTTACTGATTAATCAAATGTATTGTTGTTGTATTTCTAATTTTTTTTTTCGTTTGTATAGTTTGGAATCGTAGCTTATCGCAAAGCATGTTCCATCCTTGCAGGGCCTCATTTGCATATTTACTTAATTGAGATGCTGCTGACGTGAGGTGGCATTTCGCACAATCGCCAAGGCCTTAAATATAGGAATGTTTTAAACCTGATTTAGCTAAAAACAGCGGATCAATTTTAACTATCTTCTCTCTTTGACCAAAATCTACAAAAATGATTTTAATTCATATACAAAAAAAAAAAAAAAAAAATTTGTATTACTTTAATCCTTTTTACAATGAACTATTTCATTGATAGCTTTTTACGTCAATTCTCCTCAACAAAAAAAAAGGAGCCTAAAAAATAACAAAACACTTTTTCTGACAAAGTGTGACTTTGCTTTTAATATTTCTTCTTAACTCTTTTTATTATATTTTTTATATAATCAAATGGATCGAGAGATCAAGTTGAAAAGCCGAAATGATTCTATAATGAATCTCAGTCATATTCTCTCCATTTTCTCCAGTGAATTAAATTAAAATCTGTCGCTTTCAGCTTCATCTTTACAAATTAAAAAAAAAAAAAATCCAAAAAAATAAATAAATAAACAAAATAAAAAAAAAAAGAATTAAACCAGGCATATGATCAGTTCGTCTGGTCCGATATGCCCAGGCGATCTGTTTGACGTCCACCACACGTGGCCTTAACCATGGATCAAATATTAATCTTTTATGCTCTTTATTTGGGAGTAAAGAGTTTAAAAAATTATTTTTTTTTTAAATATCAATCACACTCTGATAAGATTAACGATAAAAAATAATCCTCTAACAATTATTACACTAACTAGGAATTTTTTTAAAAGTATTTTCTTATCATGCACTTAAAAAAAATATTCTTAATGGATTAAAAAAAAATAAATTTATTTCCTCTTAAACAGTTTTTGAGAAAAAACATTTTGATCTTCCATTTTTTTTTATGAGAACATAAAATATTGAATATTTATTCCATGGCCTTTAATAATTCAGTATTTTCGTCCCTCAACCTCCACCTCCGCTTTCTACAGACCAAATTTTTCATTTAAAAAAAAAATTTTCAATTGTTATTGTTTATATTAATTTTTTAAAATTCAGATTAAGTTTTAAAATATTTAATCTCTTTAAATACTTATATTTTAACGGAATGAGAATTTTAATTTTTTTTTTTTTTATAAACAAAGGAGCTTAAATTGGCCTGGATTTTAATAAGTATTTTATGGAAGCATTAGGTTTTTTTTGTTAAACCGATGTAGTTAAATTCAAACACCTATTGTAAATAAATTACTTTTTCTCTTAGATGCCAGGTTCGCGTGTATAAATGTAATAATGAATGAGTGAATGTGGTTTGAATGTTTATAAATAATATATGATGGGGGCGAGGGGAATGGAAAAAGGGAGCGCTACTTTACTCCTATTTTTTTTTTTATTGTTTTTTAAATAAATATTTTAACAAGCTAAATTTTATATATATTTATACGGTGCATATAATCCTTTTAATACTAAAATTCCTTCTTTTATTGAAGGAGATGAAAACTATATTAGCAATACTTCTTCCTTCGTTTGCTTTTTTTAATTTTTTAAAATATATGTACAAATTTCTTTTGTAAGGAGGAATTTTATTATCGAAAGTATCAGTATCATTAAATTCTTATAAGATTTATTAGACCATTCAAATAAAAAATCCATTAAGAGAAAGATTTATATAAATATTTATTATAAATTTGCTACTTTTGGTTTTTGTTCAAAATGTCTAATAGTCTTTTAAGACGAAAAATAAAACAGTTTTTCTCCGAAATTTATTGATACTGAGAGTATATTTATGGTCATGTCGTTCGATCATGCATTTTAATAATCGGTACCCTTAAGAGATTTCAAGAAATTTAAATTCAATTGTTGACATGGTTCTATTCAGTTTTAAAAATAACACGAAATCTTAGAATTTTTCTGCCAGTTTGGTTCTTTATCGAACCAACTTTTGAGAGCAGTTAGAAAGATTCTCGGGTTGACAACAATATTCATGATTTTTCACAAATTTCATCCTTCATAGAGCTTATCATATATTTTAAGACAATGCATTATGTTCATGGTAATCGAATAAAACGAATAAATCGAAAAATAAAATAAATTGTTGAATATTATTCAAAATCATCTTGAAAAGATGAACGCAATTTAATTCCAAATTCAATTAACCAGATCTTCCGGCATATAATATGCCCTCTGATGAAATATATATGTTCTCAGAGAAATTTGCATTAAATTTAGGGGCACTATCTATTGCAAAAGTATTGAGACTAAAGCCCGGTAGATAGGCAGCCCAAATGGCAGCTTGTCTGTGTGAGAAATACCTTTTTCAAAGCAGACAATAGGCCGAACGACCCTTTTTAACAAAAGAATAACGATAAAAATTTATATTTTTAATATAAATTTAAAGATATATCGAAATAAAAATTATCTCAATGATTTGGGCTGCCTAACTACCCGGCTTTAGTCTCTATACTATTGCAATAGATAACATAAACTAAAAAATGCGGTAATTCATAACAAAATATTTTGTTCACAGCAGATTTCATACATTTTTCGAAAAGCATCAATTCTTGTTCGTTATTTATTTATTTATTTATATATAGCCTTTTATTGGTTAGTGGAATATAACGTTCAAGAAAGACATTGTTTTTCGAAAAATAAATTTATTTTTGCTTTTGCCTTAAGCCATTTATCAATAGCGGAAAATGGATAAAATTCAATGTAAATAACTAAAATATTTTGTATTTTCCTGTCTATAAAACGTCTCATTGGTCGAACCCTACCACTAAATTTATTTACCGTATATCTGTTTCATAAGATTTATGAAGACCAGTTATAGGGTAAAAAAGTGCATCTTATATACAGGAATATGGAATTAAATTGCATTAATCTTTTCAAAACGAAATATTGCTCGAGATTTAATTTATTTTTTGACTAGTTCGTTATATTCTATATTCCAAAAAAAAAGAATGTCTTTTTCTGAAACTCTACGAACTGAAGGATGAAATTTGTAAAAAAATCAATAACTCATAATTTGTAATAAATTTGTAAATCACCACAGTCTGGGAACTTTTCATAATGCCCTCGTATATTTGCCTTTTTTATAATCGATTTTTTAATGTTTATTTGTTGCTATTTATTATCTAAAATAATTGTAGTTTAAAGGTTTCTGGATTTCTCGAATGAACAAGCAGCTAGTAGTTTTTCAATTTGGGCCAGGGCCGACGTTTCGGTCGCACATAGGACCATCCTCAGGACCAAGCCATAGTCAATATATTGATCCTCATTAACAATGGCTTGGTCCTGAGGATAGTCCTATGGGCGACCGAAAGGATTGTCGTATATGCGACCGAAATATCGGCCCTGACACATTACTAATAAACATAAATTGAAAAACTAGTTGCTTGCTCATTGGATAAATCCAGAAACTTTTAAAATACATATTATCAACTATACACCGCCGTCAAATATAATAAAAAATAATGTTCCCTTTTGAAATCTCTAAGTAGACTGAATAAATAGCACGGTAGACCGCTTGAAACAAGAATCATTTAAAATGTCTAAATAACTTATAACTGCCGTTGAAAAAAAAATAGGAGAAAAAGTAATTATCCCTTGTAATTATTATTTAATTATCATCTAATTTGAAAACAAAATTTTAAATTATTCATGTATAAGTAAGAAAAATCAATGCAAAAATATTTTAAGAATATCATACATATATATATATATATAAATATATTTACGTTTGTGTTTTTTATATAGATTTTTTTAGTCTTCTTTTAAATACTCGGGAGAATAATTTTTCCATTATCTCTCTTTTATTTGTAATTTCTTCTTAAAATACTTTTGCATGAAATTTCTATTTTAATTATATATATAAATATATATATATATAGATATCAACTAAAAAATGTAATAAATCAATGCAAAATAAGAACGAAGACACTTTTTAAATATAAGATTTATTTATATATATATATTATTAATTATTATATCTATATATCTATATAAAAGATTTTTAAAAGCAGCGCTCCTTTTTTCTGGGATTTCTTTTATTTTTGTTTCCTGATGTGCTTCCATTCGCTCAAAAACACTTGGCAACCCCCCCCCCCCTATCCAAGACATATTTAGCCTAAATCCTCCCCCTTTTATATTTTATACATTGAATCGAATATCAATACACAAAAGAACTCTTGTATATTTTGAAAACAAAATAATATAACCATCCCTCAAGGACCTCTTGATCCCTATATAAAATTTTTACTTTTATCCAATTGTACAGTTAAAATTTTGTAATGACAATGGCAATTATCAATTGACGCCTTTTTAAAATTGTAAATAAACTCATTTATATATTTATACATATGTATGTATGTATATATATATAAATATACATATATTTAAATTTATAATATGTATATATATGTTTACATTTTTATGCAAACATATATAAATATATAAATATATATAGATCAATAAAATTACATCGATTTGATATGAATATGGACTTTACTTTTATTATGTAGTTTTAGCGGATTTTTTAAAAAATTTATATTATATTTTTGAAGAAATTTATTATTTATTGTGCAACTTATACTTTAGTTTCATTTTAGAAATTTGCATTTTGCCTTGCCCAATTCTCCAAAGTAATAAAACAATAGAAGTTTTTTAACACTAGCAAAAAAATTTCTTCCCTATTTGTTTTTTTGTTTTACATTTTTCGTTAAATTTTTTTTTTTTTATGCATTATTTTTTTTATCTTTTGAAATATTTTCAAAATGTAAATTTCGTTCTTCTATATATACACATAGGTATATTTTTAGTTCTTTCACACTAGTTTAAAATGGAAAGGCCATTTGAAAAAGAAAGAAATGCCGTCAACCATACAGATGTTTATTTAAAATTTTAAAAAATAATCGTAATCTTGGTTTTCTTTTATTACACAATAAACTTGTTTTTTACATTATACAAGTTCTTTAAAAGTTGCAATAAAATAATATTTTTTCACTTTGTTGCCGGTCGGTTTTGCTATTGCTTTTACTTACCAAAAAGCTAAGAATCTATTATTTAGATGTTATTACTGCCCCACAACAAAAGCTTTTTGTTTTGTTTTTTTCGAATATGTTGCTTTTGTACAGCTGACAAATTTGGGTATAAATCTCCGAACGACAAAAACATCGAAAGTACTCGGAATTTCAGGGTATCTGCTAAGACAGGGGATGGTCTTGCGGACCACTTTGAAAATTAATCATAACTCCCCATATAAAATTATATATTCCCATATTAGATTTAGACCCAAAATAGACATTTTTTTTTTGGGGTGAAAAATTGAAGCATAATGAGTTATTATAATTCTGTTTGCACAAATATTTTTTTAATACATTTTTTTCACTATTTTTTTTAAATTTTATAAAAGTGTGATGAATCTCGCGAGCCGGAAAAATGTTCAAGGCGGGTTGTCGACCTCTCTGCTAAGATACTGGACTAGAACGAATACAGTTTGCACTCTGAGCAGAGGATGAAGTTTGAGAACGTCCAGTGCATGTTCTGTCTGATCCAAGCTCTGGACCGACCCAATGCCGCTACAGAAACAACAGTTTGAAGTTGAATCGGAGATGTTGCCAGTTGTAC
The DNA here is from genome assembly GCA_023213315.1 of Euborellia annulipes. Lineage (NCBI taxonomy): Eukaryota > Metazoa > Arthropoda > Insecta > Dermaptera > Anisolabididae > Euborellia > Euborellia annulipes. The sequence goes on from JAKCPI010010275.1 coordinate 37,111, forward strand.
AATAGCAACAGAGTTCTGGCGAATTAACAAATACAAAATGTCATAAATATGTACAAAAGTAATTGAAATAGCACACAATGTTAACTTTTTGGCAACAAAATGAAACCAATTAATAAAAGAATTAGATTTTCGGTTCCATTGTGGTTTATTTGTAAAAATTACAACGTTTCGGCCACTCATTCTGTGGCCTTCTTCAGGTACAATTGCGCTAAGATTACAAAGGTTGTTACATCTGTGACAATCTCATTTGATTTCACAGATTGAGTGGCCGAAACGTTGTAATTTTTACAAATAAACCACAGTTAAGCCGAAAAACAAATTATTTTATTAATGATAACAACTGTGAAAGTCAAAACTCCAAAAAAAGAAATGAGACCAAATTAATTTCATTCTCAGATAAATAGACACTATACAGTTCTTTAAAACTACGATTTTTTTATTTATTTTTTTTTTCACCCTGTATTATGGTATAATTATCAATTAAAGTCTCATACTAAAATTCAAATCCACTTTTTTTGCCCATTTATAACATTTTTCGCCAACAGAGAATGGTGGTGCAATTAACTGACAATTATCGCCACGATTAATCATTTTATCTAAAGGTGTAGGTGCCAATGTCTCTAGTTGTGAAAGAACTCTAATTAAGTTAACAAATTGTTAAAAACTTTGGCGAATTGTTACATATATAAAATAAAAGGCTTAGAACGCTTATAGAAACTGAATTTATTGAATTTAACTAACACATCTTTAAAATATACTTATTACACTTGGGGTGTATTATAATATATGTTAATTATTAATATAATAATCCATCGCAAAATAAAGTGAAAAGTATAATAATAAGATTAGTTTGTTAAATTCAAAAATTAAGTCACTATTCTTTTCTCCTAATATAATACAATAAACCATCGAAGCTTTTTGTTTTTACCTTTTCACATTCATAAGCATTCCTTTGCAAATCCTTTAGATCAATAGTAAACTATGAAAAATAAATAAATACTCATTTTCAATATTCTTTTATGCCGTTTCTACTTTTTGGATTTTTTTTTTTGGAAAATATATTTTCTTAATTTTTGAGAAATTATATTTCTCTATTTTATCTAACAACTCATTATAATGATACTTTTATTATTTATTTCTATATAAATAAAAATGAATAAAAAATATATCTCAGTTGATAATTTTTCCTAATTAAATTCTTTTTTTTTTTTTAAAGTTAAACAAAACATTTCATTTTATTAAAATTAAATATTTATATACAGTATATAAACACTATTGTCTTTAAAAGTTTATATTCTCAACTTCAGAGAAAAAAATATTTTTTTATAAAATAAATATGAAATTTTGTCTTTTTGATATTCCTGAGTTTATTACCGAGTAATTACAAGAATATGGAAGAATAAAAACTAGTTATTTTTACCGTGAAATTATATACATTCATCTCTCTTGATTAGAGTTGTAAAATATGAAAACAACTTAAGGTGCGCGTCTCGGGGTGCTAATTTTGGGAGATTCCAGCGACCACAATTTTGAAGCTATTGACCTCAAATTTATTTTAAATTAAAGCTATTTAAAATATCTACAACTTATAGAAGCCCTTTTTTTTAATTTTCGAAAAAATAAAATTTTTTTTTAGATTAATCGCATTAAATATAAGATATTTTTAAAAAATTCGCTCTATAACTTACAGATAATTAAATTAGTAATCATTGTGTTAAAAAATAATTAATTTTTTACCCTTAATTAATTAGCTGGAAACTTTCAAATGAAATTGAATAAATCCCTTTTATTCCTATGAGAAAAACTAACGCCATCTCTTGCCGCCTCGAGTAACTCGGTAGTCAATCGTGTCCTAACGGTTTTTCGAGACGCGCACCTTAACACGTTTTTATTAGTAGCTAATTTTTCTTTTGGAATTAATTTTTGCCATTTTTTGATCAACTAAATTCTTCGCAGTTTTTGTATTTGTTTATTCCTCGACTTTGGTTAAAATCATTGATTCGCATCTTCTTTTAGTCGAAGAAATTGAATTTTAATTTTGTTATAATTTTTTTAATAAGCTTCTATCTTTTATATACACCATTGGAATAAAATCTTTTAAAAATGTCTTTTCTTGATGATAAAAAAAAAGCGATCTGCCATGAAACAAAAGAATATTGAGTCAGTCGGTAACCATGGGATAAGTAACCGAAGCGTTATACTAAATTAATACGTATGAAGATAGGATGTCAGGCAAAAGGAGAGCCTCTATCAAATGATAATCCCAAAACAAGAAAACGTTTTCTCATAAGAACTGAAGATGGCATTATCTAATTAAAGGCGGAACGTTTTCTTGTATTGGGATTTCCATTTGATAGAGGCTGACATCCTTCCTCTCTTCCTACGTATCTAATCGTTGGACAGCCTCTCTCATCGACAGCGTTGTTTTAAATATTTTAAATAAAATATGCTGTTAAAATTTACAGATTTACACTTTTTTATATATAAATAAATAAGTCAATGAAAATTAAAATTCATTTAAAACAAGTTTTTTGTCAATTTTTATGATGAAACGGACACTTTTTCTTGCAAGATTTGATAATAACAAGCTTTTAATGTGGTAAACATAATGCCTAATTCACCCATTTGAACTGCTGGATCAATAAAGTCTTCCACGAAGTGAATTTCACTGCCAAGTTGTAATACTGAAGCTCGAATTACTACCATCAGGAAGACTGGGAAAAGTTGATCCATAGGCCAGGTGAGATCAGGTACAGCGCCCGTTAATTGAGCAAACGTGCGCCTCACAACCTGAAAGTGAAAGAAAATTTGAGAAATCATTCATTTTCTTAAAAAAAATTGAGCATACCTCTAATTTCTCTGCAGGTGAAAAAGTGGTTTTTAATTGCTGAAGAGTATCAACTGCTCCATTAATTGCAGATTCTCCTAAAGCCTCAAGCCGTGGTTCCACACTTAAGCTACGTGCTAATGATAAGGGTGAACGACGATTCCATGATAAGACTCGAGACCAATACTTGTCATCTTCAGGTTTGTTATGTAATGCATACAATACGAATAAAGCGCTGTGAACTCGAGGAAGAAGAGATGGATGAATCACTGAACAAGCTCCAACAGCAGTTCCATCAGAGAGGAACATTTCGGTTTCAGCTGTTGGAAGGGCAGGAAAAAGTTTGCGCACAACCTCGTAGAGTCTGCCAAATAAAAAGGTGCGTCATTAAAAATAAGCCGTCATTTTAGTCTATACAGCATATTATTTCGGATAAGTCGTGGTTCACAAAATAAGGTAAAACTAGACTGAAATTTGATATTGGTTTGCCGCACTTCAAGGGGAGAGTGCACGGCCTTCCCCTCACCGATTTGAACGAAATTTTTTTAATATGTAGTACTTAATGAAAACAAATTCTGTTAAAGCGAGAGATTGCGCTTCTCAACCGTTCGTCTAAAACAAAATGTTAAAGATTTGCCAGGATGTCTTAAGCCATTGCTAATAATCACATTTCAAAAAACCTCAGTGGTTAGATTGGTGAAATCTGGAGTGCAAAACTCGCCGTGTGCAATTATTTATTTATTTTTTTTTTTGATCTTTGTTTTGCTTTTTTCGGTCAGGCAATTATTAAAAAAGTATTTATTTAAAAAAACCCCAGGCGAAGAAATACACATTATATTATGAAAAAAGATGGAAAATGGAATATTTTAATTAAAATATTTTAGAATTAGAATAAAATATCTGGAATTCCAAATATAAATATAGCAAGTTTTTAGATTTCTTTTTTATATTATTATTAACATTTCGATATACCTATTTGTAATACTCCGTAACTCAGCGACTGCGTGTCTTAGTAAAAGAGGATGTACTCTCACACCACCATAAGTTGCTGTATAAGCTGCACATAGTTGACTTAAAAGTTGTCCGAGAGGATGATAAGGACAATCAAACGCTTTGGTTAGATAACGTTGAATTTCCGCAAATGAATTTGTGTCCAAACTTTCTCGTCCTGCTGTTGGAATCGTTGCTAATTCATCTAATGGGGTTGTTGCCTGTAAAAATGTATTTAAAATAATATATTCTCAAAAAAACTTAAAAATTATAAAACAATTCAGGTCTATTCTCTAAAAACAGGCGTTAAAATTTAACATCTTAAATTGGGTGTTAAAAAGTAAAGTAATAACATCAGCGTTAACAAATGCTATTCTCTAAACCAAGTTTTAACAGCGACCTTAACATTTTACTTTTTAGCACCAGGTGTTAACGATCCATATGAAGAGAGCCATGTACACCCCTGGTGTGTTAACGATCCATATAAAGAGAGCCATGTACACCCCTGGTGTGTTAACGATCCATATAAAGAGAGCCATGTACACCCCTCGATAATCTCCTGCGCATGCGCATTACTAACTTGATTTGTTTTTGGCCTATCTGACACATCAGCGTTAAAAAATGCGATTCTCTAAACCATGTTTTAACAGCGACGTTAACATGTTTTTATTTCAAAGCTGTCAAAATCATAACCTTACTAAAAAGGGCTTTAAAATATTAAACACGACATTCATTTTTAACACTATTGACTAAATGTTACCGCTTTGGAGTTAAAGATTTTGCTTACAGAATAGCAATTTGAGGCAAGAAGTGTTAAAATGAATTAACTCTGGTTACAGATGTTAAAAGTTAACGTTTTCGCTTAGAGAATAGACCTGAATGAGCAGTTTCTTACTTTAGCTTCTTGGTGAGCTGAACTTATAGCTACTGCAATTTTTTCCCAGAGCTTCTCATTGGTATTGAAACCTATGATCCTATAACATTGGGCAAAAAGAGCTTTCCATTTTTCTTTTGCTTGAACGCATAACGTCCCGAAACCTATAATATTTAAAAACCTTAAAATAATAACAAAACAACAAAATTTATTTAATTATTTTCACCTGGAGGGGGTGACGAAGCCGGAGTTTGTTGTTGAAATCGAAGAAAACTCCCATGATTAATTTTGACTTCTTCATGCCAAGCACCATGCAAAACACCTTCTATGCGATCACCAGATGGTAATGTAATCGTACCACGACCTGAGAGATGACCTAGAAAAATTTTTATTTAATTGATTTGAGGTTTAGAGTATAAACCGCCGACCCCGCACCGCGGGAATAAGGCAACGAAAGAAGAAGAGGTTTAGAATATAACATCAGGCAGTTTGCTTAAAATTAATGACAAAGGCTTCTTCTCCTTCGCTACTCTCTGATATTTTATTATACAAAAAAAAGATAATATAAAACTAAAATTACCAGCTCCTCGCATTTCGCCTTCAAAATGTGTCCCGTCTTCAAGAACCATAAGACCTTTCCCCTGCAATTGTCCTTGAACCCACGGACCTTCAAAATAAATCCCATCAAGAGTGACGACCAAGCCCGGGCCTTGAGGAACATCTCCTTGCCATTGGCCGAGATATTTCTGACCGGCAGCTATATCGTCTAAAACACCATACCTATAAGAAAATTGAGATATTAAAAAATAAAGAAACTATATTCTTCTGAGAATAAATTCGTTTATATAATAATTCAATGGCTATTTTAAATTTCAATCTGTAATCGAATAAATATAACTTTAAAAATTGTTGGGTTTCTCAAGTTAATTCTAGCATTTGGACTCATATATATATATATATATATATGAAACATTTACCCATGCCTCGCTCCAGCTGCCCATTCACCCACATAAACGGAGGCACCCGCTTCTGAGCCATGTACTAATCTCCCTTGTTTACGAACTCCATGACCATGTGGCAAATTATCTCGCCATTGGCCTTCATAAATCGCTCCTGATGTATATTTCATGGTTCCTAAAAAAAAATCAAGTCGCCCAATAAATTAAAAAACAAAATAAGATTATTTAATTTTATCTTATATGTTCAACCTGAAAACTATTTTTTGTTCAAGAGAAATTATTCTGATTTGAGATTCTAATTTTCATTTAAAAAAATTTGAATTTATAATAAATAAGATTACCTGGGCCACATCGAACCCCTTCACGCCATTGACCTTCATAACGACCATCTGGACCTTCGTAAATTCCTAATCCATGGAGTGATCCTCTGGACCATTGTCCAGAAAGAATTCTCCCATCTGGCCATGTCATTCGTCCAGTTCCATCTGGCCTTCCTAGGAATTATAAATTAAAAAAAGGCTATTGAATTCAAAATTATTAATGCATTTTTACATTAAATTAAAATTATAGAATTTTTTATGATAGTTTACCCCCCCCCCCCTCCATTCAATCATTCATACAAGTCTTCAATTAAAAGACTACTGATTATGCTACCTTTGCACGATCAATATTGTAAAACTTAAACAATGAAAGAGGGAACAGACAGAGTTTCTACAATATAGCAAACTAAAATTTGAAATGTTTTGTCTTTATTTAAATAATGTTCAGTTAGAGCTGGAAACATTTGTGAGGGATATACAAGGCAAACACATTAAGAACTTTAACAAAGACTTGACTTTGATTGACTAAATATCAGAATTGTTAATGTATAGTGGAACCTCGCTTAACGTGCATAATTCGTTCCAGAATCATACTTGTTAGGCGAAACAGTCTCTGACACAGAGTGATGTAACATGCATACAATCCGGGACTTCGCCTTATAAAACTACAAATTAAAAAATCTTTCTAAAATTTCATGTAACAATGCTTTCAGCTAAAAATTCACTGGCATTATTTAAACAAAGTATTTTTACAAACTTGAAAAATTTCAATAGAAAGAAAAATATTCATTTTGACTTTGATTGCATTACCCGATAACCATCGGCCCTGGTAGCATGCTTCACGATATTGAGAATGTTTTGTAAAAGTATAAGTAGCTATTCGAGCTCTAGGAGGCGGTACTGTTTCTGAAGATTTTCCTAATGCTGCCCGAATAACACTGTGTAATGCCTGAAAATAAAACGACGTAATTTCAATATATATATACATTCAAGCCTTAAAAATGACGAATAAGTGAATGGTTCTGGATAAGGAACTCGCATCAAAAAGTACATTTTCTGAGAACCTCTGAATGAAGAAAGAAAGAGTTAGGAATTTTGGACTTTTCTTTTTCTTAAACATGCTTTACTTTTTAATACATTGGATATACTAAGATAATAAAAATCTAAAGCCAGCCTGTTTAGACGGCTTGTTACCCATTTACTTGCACCCATTCTGTTTTGGCTTCTGGCGAAGGAGCATTAACTATTAAAGTATCCTCAGGCATCTCTAGAACCATAGCATGAGGAGGAGGATCTCCGAGTATTTCAGTTTCTACCCAAAGTGTGACTGCTGGATGGAATATTCCGGCAGCAACTAAGCCATCCGAAACAAGGACTAACCAGGGAGCTACGAATCGACCTGCCAAAAAATTTTGATGGTTAAAATAGAATTATAGAATAAAATCATTGAGATAATTAACCTGCATTATGTACAGCTAATGAGTGTGCTTTGCTATCACGAATCCATCGTCTATGGGGAACTCGAAGTCCTTCTAGACGAGTTCCTGGACCTTCCCAAAATGTCCGAGTACTTTCTGCTTCTTTTCTTGCTTTTTGCCAGGTGTCACAAAGATTTTGCCAAATTCCAAGCGCTTCTGAATCGTTTCCGACTAAAGATCTTACCTAAACAATAAAAGTTTAAAATTTAGAAAAGAATATTTCACGTTTTGAATAAATTGAAGATATTACAGTTGTTTTAAAAACATGACAACGAATTAACGGATGGAGTAGTGCAGCCTCTACCAAGGATTCACCAACCCGTGCCTGCTTTCTTTGATGTGTTTGAGCTCGCTCGGAGAAGCATCTCTGAAATCATTTAAAATATATTTCATAAATTAAATAAGTAATTTATGAGTTTGCAATTTTACCTGTAATCGGGGAGAGACCATCTCTGCAGCTGAAGCAAACGTTCCAGCTGATATTGCATCACATACCGCTGTGATATAGCTTCGATAGACTTGAACCATCTCGTCTGCTTGTTCAACAACAATACAAGAATTTGGAGGGCAAGCGCCTTGTAATACTAGTTGTAGAGAGGCAACGCAGGCAGCGCTTAAATTGACTAGTTCTTGATAAATGGCGCACACACTTTCTAAACCAATAACTGATTTTCGAACAGGTCGTACAAATGTCGATTGCACTAAAAGCATTTCCTCTAAAAATGCCTGAAAATTTTTTTTTATTAAGTATAAGAATATAAGTTTTGAAATTAGTGAAATAGGGTTGGAGATGACTTGCATACAAGTAATACTACACCTACTGCAAAGGTCAAAAATTTTTATAAGCCTACAGCTATTTTTAACCCCCAAAGAACAAAGGTAAATATATTTAGAATTAAAAATACAGTAATTACTTGTTCAACAGCAAGTGGTTGCAAGGCTGATGGTTGTTGCCATCTAAAAGATGATAAAATTGTAACGGAACCACCAGCTATTATTTTCGTAGATGAAGGCAGAGTATATGTACCATTAGAATCAACGACCAAAACATCACCATCAAGAGAGGCAACAGCTGTATGTCGGGATCCTAGAGCCACATCACAAGCTCTACGCCCTTCAGGAAGTTCAATGACGCTTGGAGATGATCGAGATTGTTGGTCTGCTCCTAAAAGATTTAATATATATTAAAAAAAATAATTTATACAAGCAAGAGCATTAAAAGAAGATAAGAGAATTTAGGAAGAATAATGAAATAAATAGAAGACTAGAGAGAGGGGGATTTGAAGATGTGAGACTATTATAGATAAATTTTGATTTTGAGAAACTGATTAATTTTTTGGAGAACTTAAAAACTTGAATATACAAATGCTAAAATAAAATAAGACAATCAATTCCACATCTTCCCAAAATCTCCCCCAAGATGTATATGAAAGAAGAATTTGATTCAAACTGAGTATATTTTGTGTGATGAAGATAGGGGCAGCCTGGTGGATATTATTGAGAAGGGTGAATAAATAAATCCAGAGCTGATATTCAGGCAATTTATTCGGATTAAATCCCTCCGCTATAGGTCAACGTTTCGGGGCTCAAACGGCTCCTTCTTCAGGAGAGAGACGAGAAAACAATTCGCCCTCAATTTAGTCATAAATGAATGATGTGGTTAGTTTTGCTACAGAACATGTGCTAAAAGGCAATGGTGCCGAACGAAGAATGGGCCTTTTAGCACATGTTCTGTAGCAAAACTAACCACATCATTCATTTATGACTAAATTGAGGGCGAATTGTTTTCTCGACACCGCATGGTCCTGAAGAAGGAGCCGTGTGAGCCCCGAAACGTTGACCTATAGCGAAGGGATTTAATCCGAATAAATTGCCTGAATATCAGCTCTGGATTTATTTATTCACCCCTTCTCATGAGTAAATTTTGTGAATTATCGGACTATTGTAGAAATTTCGGTTTTGGTGGAATGAAACCACCAACAGTTAAATCCAGGATTTAGAAAGAACATTGAGGATGGTGTCAATTATCAATTAGTTCTTCTTTCTCCTTAAAAAATAATCTTTCAATATATAAATTGAAGAAAAGTAATGTTACCTTTCCCCCAAACGAAAACTCGACCATCAAGAGTTAGGGCTGCAGCATGATGTCGACCACAAGTGATGTGAGTTACTCCTAAACCACTCAGCCGGCTTATTAGAGATGGTTTAGTTCGAAAACCACAATCTCCCAAACCAAGTTCTCCATAAGGACTTTCCCCCAAGACCAAAGCTCTGTTACTAGAAGATTTGTTCCCGCTGCTGCACAAGAGCTTCTTTCCGTCTGTCAGTAACAAATTAATATTTATTTTAATGAAAACTTTATTAAAAAAACAAAAACAAAATTATTTACTATATTTTCTTATTACACTGCCTACGATGCGACCTTTGTAATCATTGTTAGAATCAGGAATCGCGCGTGTATCAGAAAGAGATCATCTGCGTTCTTATTTTTTTGAAACTAAAGATGAGATACAAATGTTTATATTCATCAAAAGACGAGAAAAGAAGAATTATGGCTAGTAGTATAACTACTGCTATATCAGGATGCATTCCAAGATCGTATCGGCGGCAGAGTGCGAGGGATGTTATTCAAGGGATGCTTTATCAAAGTATGTTCTATATATTACGAGGGGCAGATTAAAAGTTTTAGAGTATTGGAACGAAAAGAGCTATAGGAAAGAGACAACAGTATTTAATCCTCAAAATGCAATATTTATTTTCCAAAATAGTCCATATTTATACTGTGATGTTAACCAACGGGGAAAGATTTTCAATTAGGTTCATGAAGAATTCTGATGGTCTTTCTCGGAACAATTTCTTCTTCTCGTTAAGAATTCCACTTCTTCCCTGATCTCAAGAGCAATCACCAAACCACCAGGAAGGTGAGGTGAAGGAAATTGTAGTCACTTGAAACCGAGAAAGACAACCAGGAAAAGAATGCCCCACATTGGAAGAAATATCTGGGTATAAACACTAGCTTTATTGACGAAGAATTGTGGCTATAGGCTTAATGCTGGAGTAAGAAAAAAACTAGTGAAGCCAATTTGTATTTCAATTAAATTAATGCCTTCAATGCTGACCTTTCGGCCTAGAACATCCTCCTGGCAGGTGTGGGATTTCATCTGTAACCGAAACATCAGCCATGAGGGCGTTATTTTAATTTTTGGCTGCCAAGAGTTTTGTTTTTCTTCTGACTCCATCAACTTAGGCTATATTTAAAAATAAATATTGCATTTTGTAGCTAAAAATTGTACTTTTATGCACTTTCTGTCTCATTTCGAAAATTCTTTCCGTCTCTATGCTACAAACTCGTGTGGGAAACTTCAGGCAACCCTCGTAATAATGATAACAAAAAATAACAATATATTTTCATTTAAAACATTTTTATTTATTTTATATTATAAAGGTACATAGATATATATAATATATAATATATATTTAATTATTATGATAAAATATATTTTTAAGAAAAAATAATATTTGATATCTCTAATCACTAAATAGGATAAAATGAGCGACTCAAAAGTAGCTGCTGAGAAGGAAGCGATAATAAATTATAAATATGGAAAACTTGTTCGTCTTTTAGGAGCAGTAAATTGTTGGTCCCGGATGCCAAGGATCCAATATTGTTAAAAATTGAAAAAAAAAAATTTTTAGAAATTTTTAACAAAAATTGAATAAATATAAATGTTTCTTTTTCAGTCATATTTTAAAAATATACTTAATTTTTATCTATAAAACTATAATCATCTAATTTTAAATATTTCTTTTCTTAAATGAATATATACATGTATATATATAATATATTTCTTATATTTTTTTCAATTTCAATAAAAAAATCCATCTTCTATAATGATTATAATAATTTTAATAATAAAGTCAAACTTTTCCCCGGGTAATATAAATTACTTTCGAAAAGAGAAATTCGATGGCTGAGTGATAATTAACAGGACCAGGTAGATGTAGGCAGAAGCAAAGAATAAAAACTTTATTTAAATATGGTCGACGTTTCAGGAAGGCATCGTTTTCATCTTCCGGACGATAAATTGTTAATGTTGCTTAGATTAGGTTAAATGAAATTAATTGATACATGTCCGTTCATACAAAATGTTATAATTTTGTATGAACAATGTTATTCACCTAAAACCTACACCGCAATCTCTAAACTTAACAATGTTATAATTTTGAATGAACAAAATACAAAATGTTATAATTTTGTATGAACAAAATACAAAATGTTATAATTTTGTATGAACAAAATACAAAATGTTATAATTTTGTATCAATCTAAGCAACATTAACAATTTATCGTCCTGAAGATGAGAAAGATACGTTCCTGAAACGTCGATATTTAAATAAAGTTTTTATTCCTTGCTTGATGCCTACATCTACCTGCTCCTGTTAAATTACTTTCATAGGGTTTAAGCCAAAATCGAGTTTATCTAACAGCCGAAGTGAACAAGTTAAAATTGATAATTTTGACAAAACAGATATTAATTTATAATTAAATAAAAATCTGCTCCTCTTTAAAATAAAATTATTTTAAAAAAATCTTCTTTCAAGGAAGAATGAAAAGATGGAATTATAATTTTTTTAATATAAAATTTAATAAATCTAGGAAATTAGTAGAAAGATAAATTAAAAATAGAATACATATCTAAATAAATGACGAGTTAAATGAAATAAAAATATTATATAAAAAGCAAATATTAAATATCTTTGGAAATATATGACTTGTTAAATATATCTGTCATCTCAGTGAAAAGCGATTTTTGTCCAAAATGAATAGAGTGGCCTAAGACTTCACTTAGGCTAGCTACTGCCTAGGGGGATATTTTCTTCGAGGGTATAAATGGACAAGTCAGGGGGCTGGCTCTAAACGTAGTTATTAAGGTGTGCTTTTTTGGAAGTTAATCTAAACCATCAGTTTTGTAAACTTTAAAATCTTGCCCTGAATTAGTAAACAAAATTGACTTGACCACTTGTTCACTGGGAAGACAGATATAATATATAATTTTTAATTTCAAAAAATGAATAATTATAACTAATTATATATATCAAAAGTTATAAAAGAAAATTTTATGTTTATCTTTTACATCTAAACATAGAAAGATTACATCAATTTAATAGCAACTATTCTATCTCTTGTTTTTGAATATCTTCTAAATATATATTATATATATATTTTTTTAGACAATTAACAAACATTTATAAGTTGGCTTTTGTATTTTCTAAGACATCACAAAAAATACATAAATAAATATATTATTTATTAAAATGAAAAATATCTCTCTTAAGGTACTTGGGTCGAATTGTTTTCCAGATCTGTATAAATTCCAGTTTCGGCTTCAAACAATACTTTATTGATTTTTAATTTCGCGACAGATAGAGCAAATGGATTTGTTAATTTACTTAATTGCATTGCAACGTATTTGCCAAAAATGTTAAATTCATTTTGTTCTTCGAGATGATTCTCTTTAAAGGATTTAATTACTGTTATTGCTTCATCCAAAGTTGTATCTTCAAGTTTTCTTTTTAAGCAATTGCAACTTGGTTCTGTGCTTGTCGTAGTTGAACTAGGGTCAGTTGTTGTTGGTTGAACTGGATTATCTTGATATTTTATATCATCATTGGAAATATCTTCCAAATCCAAAACTTTATGATATTCCTTTTTAGATTCCTGAAAGAATTTTTTATAATTAAATAAAAAAGTACGGTATATAAAATATATATTATATAATTTTATCTTTGTCATAATAAATTGTAGAAGATCCAATCAAATGATGGATAATTTGGAGTCTGGTGAATTCTAGGGCTACAGAGAGGGCAGAAAGAATTTTGTGAATGAAGCGCATGATTTTGGATTTGGATTTTATGAGGCATTGCTCCTTCTCAGCCACCCGATCAGTTCCTGGGTTACCCAGTCAGGGTAATTACTATTTTTAAGGCACTTAGGCGCCCTTGATCTCTGGCGTGAGATTTTCAGGGGACCTCAAAACGTGTATATCTATCAAAATCTCGACATCGAATTTGTGACATGAATCCAATACTTTCTCTATATATGTTGAGAATAATATATATATATATATCATCCTGTTTCTCAATTATCTATATATATTAACATATATACTTAAGAGAAAGTAAAAATCGAGAAGTTTCGAGTCAATTTTATTCCGTCTTTATGGTCTAGGGAGTTAGTTATAGAGACACACTACATGTATTATTAATTTAAATTAGAAATGTGAGTAGTGGCTGTGTATGTTGAATTAAAGGAGATATGGAAGCAGAGGCAGCCAAAAATAAAATACTCTGAATGCTTAACCAATCAGCCGGAGACGTTTCGGTCTATTTATTATAAACCATCCTCAGTCCATTAATTGGTATATTTATGCTCGGAGTTAGTCAGATAATAATTAATATACATTATTGTAAAATAGAAAACTATTATATATGTATATAATGAAATTTGAGCGTAAATGAATATGATGGTTACTTGTGCGAGTTTCAAATATATCTTGATACCAAATTTCGCCCAAATTTCATTATATACATATATAATAGTTTTCTATTTTACAATAATGTATATTAATTATTATCTGACTAACTCCGTGCATAAATATACCAATTAATGGACTGAGGATGGTTTATAATAAATAGACCGAAACGTCTCCGGCTGATTGATTAAGCATTCAGAGTATTTTATTTTTGGCTGCCTCTGCTTCCATATCTCCTTTAAATTAGAAATAAAATTTGACTGCGTACAGTAGCAAAGAAATGGAACAAGGGGGGTCTCCTAACCATATATGGTTTTATTTAAAACCCTTCTTTTTGAAATTGGATTTACTAATTACAATCTATTTATTAAATTGATTGTAAGAAAGAAATTTATTATGACATAGATTTATAGGAAAGGGGTCAATCACCCCTCTCCCTCCTAATGATCAACAATGCTTTTGTTTTTATATTTAATTTGTATACCTAGTATAGAGGCTGAAAAATCCATAGTTTTTTCTAATCAAATGGAAGTATAGCTTATTAACCCAGCAGAAAGCTTCTGGACAACATTGCTATTGAATTTCTACTTTGGAGATTAATATTATTTAGTTTTTGTGTAAAAAAATTATTTCAAAATCCATTTTTGATAAAGATTTCATTTATAATAATAATTATAATGAATTTGTTTTTTATTTCATTTACGCTTTTATTTTTAAAGAACGGGAAAATATTTAAGCAGGAATAAGAGTTGTAAAAAATTTATTTATTTCTTCACTTTATTTATATAAAACAATCTTTTTCTATTTTTTAGAAAAAAACGTATCAATTATTTTTTCATTGTATTATCATAAATTATTTCATTTTTGGAATATATTTTTTACACAAAGTATTAACTATTGAATTGATATAAATAAATTTGATTAAAATCGGAGGCCGAAAATAATTTGATTAAACTTCGTTCTTATTTTAGAAAAATTGCGAAAGCTTTCTATTTTTTATTATAAATTAAAATAGAAATTATAACAGTGATTATAATGATATTAAAAATAAATACTCACTTGTGATAGACGAATTCGATTTTTTCGTGAAGAATCTTTTTCTAAAAAATCCATCATTTTAAATCCAAACCACTTTGGTACATATAAATCATTAGTATAAGATCGTTTGCTCTTCTCCAATTTTTGATTCTCTCTCAAATATTGCGTTTTCAAACTGGCAAGCTTTTTCTCGATATCTGAAATGGAGCACCCGAATGTCTCTGCCAATTTTTTTAGTGATTCCTTTTTTTTTCTTTGTCGCGAAATAATTTATGAAACGGATCCCATAATTCAGGATAATTCTGATACATTTCAATCAATTCAATCGTTTTATTTCTTGGCCATTCCATCTCTAATATAGATCAAAATTAAGGAAAAGTAGGCGAATAAAAAAAAAGGCAAAAGGCTTATAATAAGAAATGTACTGTATTGACTTAGAAGTGAGCACGACTATTAATCGCTCAGCTGAGGTCTGACATAGACAGGTCCGCACTGTTGCCAGGTCAAAAGAGAGCACAGGGGCGGGACTTTCGAAATTATTAAAACTATCTTAAAAATCAATAATATTGTTATATTGGTGCTTCATATAAAATTCATAGATTCAAACTCGCTCCCTTTTCTAAATAAATTTCTCTTAACAAATAAAATCAGAATTAGAATCTCCAGAATTTCAGCTAAACTTAATTTACTTTTTTTCATTTATAACATAATTTTTAACATCATCATTTTCTTAATAATAAAATCCTTTCATAAGAGGGCAGAAAAATGAGAGACGTAGCTCTATATTTATTTAATTCACACAGCTGACGTTTCGGTTTCGTATTTTAACCATCTTCAGAGATGGTGAAAAATCATTATGAAAATTGTCACAGTGGATTTTATAAATAATTGAACCAAACCCTTAAATAATAAATATATACACAGTATGCGATGTTCAGGTACATAAATGAATATTCATTTATACATACATATAATTCATTTGTACATATGTAGGTCATATTCGGAAGCGAAACGTCAGCTGTGTGAATTAACAAAGAATTACCCTTCGGTAAGAGAAAGTTGTGCAGCATGCTCTCACATCAGATTTTTTGTGTCGAGATATAAATTTATTTAGTTTCCCATAGAAAATTAGTTTCAAACTTGACCACTTACAAAGCAGAAAAGTGAATTTGAAAAATCTGAAATCTTTCCTATGAAGTACAAGAGTAAAAGTGTGCTTCAAAGGATATCATGGGCAAAATGAGAATACCCATTTTCAAGAGCATCTAAAAAATAATTGATTTTTGAATTTTAATCAAAATCGTTAAAGCGAATTTTGAGAAAATCGAAAAAAACTGAAAAAGTACATCAGTAAAGTACTAGTATTTTTTGGCCGATTTTGTTCAAAAGCTTATTTTGAGTGTCCGGGAGGGTGCCTAATTTAAATATAAAATTCCAATCCAGTAGCTCAATTTCTTCATGCTAAAAATTGTTACACACAGACAGGCCAATTTGCGGGCTCATTTTTTGGACTCAGGGGACCTTAAAGTATGTATATCCATCAAAAACTCGACATCGAATTTTTGACATGATCGCAATTCTTTCTGAAAATATAGAAGGAAGAGACAGACATGTAAAGAACAGGATTGCCGGCCCCAGCTCGGGTAGCTCGTGGTCGCCATCCACGTACCCACAAGATGAGGGCTCCAGAGCATATTAATATTAATTGTAAATCTGGAACATTAGTGAATGTTGAATGATAGGCAAATATGGATTCAGGCATTCTCGTTCGACCGGGAACATTTTGAGCTTTGTCACACACCTCTGGAACAAAGGCTTGGAAATGAAAGGGGAAAACATTGCAGTTTCTTTTGACATTTCGATCGGGTATGGCACAAAAATCTTTATGCTAAACTGCCATCATTTGGCCTATCAACTGGACTGTGCCAGTGGATCAAGAGCTTTCTGACTGACAAGGAGCTAAGGATCTCGGTTGTGGTCGACGGTGTGTCTTCTATTCCGCATTCAATCAATGCAGGTGTTCCCCAGGGTTCTGTCCTCTCACCCACCTTATTCCTTTTGTACATTAACGACATCATGGGAGTAGCCTCCAACACAATACATTGCTTTGCTGATGTCAGTACCCTGCAATCAGTCGAATTTGGTGAATCCTCATCCATGAGTCGTCTGGGGGCAGTGTCGTCGATTAATGATGATCTTGGTCTATTGGAGGAATGGGAAAACCTCAATCAAGTAAAATTCAATTCCCAAAAGATAGGATTTGCCCTCCCCTTATTTACAGCAATACCAGTTAATAGTCTCGAGTTCAAAGATTCGTAATCTGTTCTGGGAGTGACAATTACATTTGATCTCTCCTAGAGCACCCACATCCCTTCTGTGATTAAATCTACCGCAAGGAAATTAAGGTCAAAATATATAAAGAGCGAAAATAAATCAAAGAAACAAAAAAAACAAAAAATACACAAAAAAATGTTTCACACGAAGAGATTCGAAATCGAGATCTCACTTTTACAAAGAATGAACGTTACCAATCTAGCCAGCGAGGCTTTTGAAATGTGATTGTTAGCATTATTGGTTGGCTTTATAAAATATGCTGGCAAATCTTTAACATTTTTTTTTAGACGAACAGTTGAGAAGAACAATCTCTCGCTTTAACAGAATTTGTTTTTCATTAAGTACTACACATACAAAAATTTTCGTTCAAATTGGTGAGGGGAAGGCCACTCACTCCTTTGTCAGTATTTTTAGTTTTTTATAGCATTAATCCGCCCCTGCTTGGTCACCACTTTATTTAATTATTATAGGTTGGATATTAATGATTTCTACATTTTTAGATTTAAAAAAATTACAATTTTCATAATAGAACGTTTTTTTTTTTGCATTTTCTATAAATATAAAAAATATTTTTAATTAATTGTAATTAAAAAAAAGCAACCTATTATGTAAAATGCTCACGAATATAAATCATTAAAAAAAAACCGCATAAAAAATACTTTAAAATGGCTCAGTAATTTCGGACTAAAGATTCAATGTGCCCTCCTGAATCCCCTTAATATCCACGATACTTATAAATAACCCATTTTTTATTATAAACATATGTTCATCCATTAGGAATCTCTTTGAGTTTAATAAATGAAAAAACTGCCATATCTTGTAATTTCTTTTCAAACTGCTAAACTATAACTTTTGAAGTGGTTATTCGGTTAATGGTCGTAAAGTGCAACATTACTATTTTAAAATTACCATGAACAATTAAATTTGATTACATACCTTTGGATGACTATCAATACACCGAGGTTCATCTGAAGGTACAAATTCTGGAGAAATATCAGTGAAGGGTTGATCCATATCGGGAATATCATCATTGGTATCTGAACTACCACTAACATGTCGGGAAAGAGTACGGACTCCCTCATAAACTAAATTGGCATAACTTGCTACTGTTGATACCACACCATCATCGCCACCCCACACTAATTGTCTAGAAAGAAATTGACGTGCAGCCTCTGCATTTACTAAAAATTCTGTTCTTTTTGGTTCTACCTAGAAATCAAAAATATAAATTTCGGTCTGAGACTCTAAATTTTAATATTTTTGTCCTAAATTTAATTTTCCTCTAAAGATTTTGTTTTTTATTATAAAAATTTGTTTACTTGTGTTTCTGAAGTTTCAGAGGATTCCACACTTCGATCGGCTTCTTCCCTAAATGATATTGAAGTAGAATCATCTGTAGATTTTCGTTCTACTGAATGATCTCTACTTGCAGTTGATGAAGAGGATGGATCCAGAATTGGAGGTATCAGATCTGATCCACTTCGAGATTCAGTACAGGAAGCACAATCAGGGGCAAACACCTAAAATAAAATATGAAATTAGTATTAAGTTATTCACTATTTAAGAAATTTGACGGAAACTTTTATAATTTTAATCCGAGAAAGCTTAATTCCTCAAATCTGTTAAGAGATATTTGATTCAAATTCCTTTAATCCTGCTCAAGATAAGTTCAACGTAAAAAAAAGAAATAGATTGGATTAGATTAAATTTAATTGTACCAATTTGATTAAGAGAGGCATATGATTTAAAGGATTAGAGATTCTTTTTTACTTCCTCTTCCTCATATAGTATATAAAAAGAAAGTATTGAAAAAAATTCGACTTCGAGATTTCAAGGATTCCCCACGTTTTAGACCTCCCCGAGTCCAAAAAAAAAAAAAACAGTTTTGGAATTATGTTTCTCTGTGTGTGTGAACACGATTGCTAAAAAACGCAAACAGCCAGATAGATGAAATTTGGTATATACTCCTAACACTAAAATTGTAGATTTCTATCAACTTTTGGAGTAAATACGTGACCTGGAAGTAGTACTTTACCTAATAAGTTTTTTCAAAAATTTTGAAATTTTCAATTTTTTTGTCATATTATGATAAATTACTCTATTTTAAAATGTTTTTATTCTTTGAAATTTTTTCGAAAACTGAATACACTGTGCGGCAAGAATAAAAGCCCCAGGATAATTTCTTCTGATTCTTAAGTAAAATGACCTGCTGAATCCAAATATGACCTCCGTTCTCCCCCTCCACGTACCGTTTTCGGGGGAGAGCCCCCTACTTATTTCCACCCCTTTTCGTTAATTATAGGGCCATGAATCAAATTTGAAGGGATGAAAAGGAATATTTTAGCCTTAACATTTCTTCAGAAGGTCTAGAGAAGTGAAAAGTTAAAAAACATTAACATTTGGATCCAAGGGGGGGGATGTGGGGGAGGATTTTGTCGCTTAAAATGCAAAAAAATCATTAAAAATAATCGATTTTTTCACTGATTTTCTACATATTCCAGCGGACAGACTCACCTCACCATTCCTTAAACATCCCTCAACTAAAAAAAATATTTAACAAGACTGAGAGTGTTTTTTATTGATGAGGCCAAGCATCCCATGGCCCCCGGGAATCGAACCCAGGATCTCCGCCTTTCCGGGGCATAGGCGTGCTATCCATTGGACCAGGCCACCGGACCCTCGACCTTTTTAGCTAAAAAAAATATATAGGAAAAAGCGGGTGGGGTGTGAGCGATTCCGAAGTCCACTCAAGCTCAAACTTGGACAAGAAATCATTTCTATCCCTTTAGATAAAATATGGAAATATTGAAGGACATAGAAGAAATCGTATATTTAACTTTAAATTTGTAAAGATCAGCCCAAAAAATGAAATTATAGCCGCATATTTGCCAATTTGACCAACTGTGCAGCGAGGAACTGTGAATCTTCCTGTGAACACTAACAGTTTGTTCTTTACTTGGCAGTCTTGCTTGTACGCATATCTTCAGGCCATTTCTTGCGACTTTTGTGAGTTTGTCAAATACTTCCTGACTCAAAGTCTGTGAAAATTGATTAGATATTTGTTTCTCTTACCAGACCCTAAATGATCGACGACAAAACATTACGCGTAGTCTAAATTGGAAATAAACTTTTACTATGTAAAAATAAGTGTTTTTGTATATCTAATTTTCAATCATTTGAAATGGAGAGAAACAATAATGGTACCTCTAATTCTTCTGAACAGGACGAATGACAACTGGACTGTCGATGGACTAAGGCTAGATGGAAGGCACTTCCACATGCTACAGCTTCAACTCGCCTCGATGCAAAGAAATGTACCAATTGAGGATTTTCCGATTCAATATTAAGTTGATCATGAGAGCCGGATGCCCAGAGTCGGGAATCCTCTGCTATAAATAAACTACCAGCATCGGATGCCGCCACTGCCCTTGCTCTATGACTTCTGGCTGGCGTTCCAACTCCATGCGAACAACATCGACTCTCTTCTTGTAAAAAAAGCTCTTCTTTTAATTCGATATTTTCAGTTGGGAATCGGAATATCCTTCCCTCTTCAGATATGTAATATACAGTAGTGGCGTTGGTAGCAATATCAATAGCCGATATGTTTGTATTTTGAAGGTTTAATTGTCTATTTAAGATATGGCCTGAGAAAAGACTATGATCTCGAGTTAATAAGTATAGCACCTCGCCAGAGCAACATACTTTAATTATGTTAATTTTAATATCATCTAACATAAGGCTCTCTCTATTGGACCAGAATTTTTGTTCAGGTTCTTGAGTCTCCATTGTTTTAATTATTTATTATTTTGGTCCACTTAAAAGTTATTGTCAAATTGTCATTCTGCGAAGTCACCTTTTATCTTTGATCTCATGATTCTTAATTATATTTAATTTAGGCTGACGTCTTAAATGAGTAATAGAATTCATTTAATATAACAATGTCATTAGTCAGCTGTTTAATAATACTTTTTCTTTCTTTGACATTTTTCGAAAATTTATTTTTAAAGTAGAAGTTACATTATAAACATCACAGATAGGAAACATCTGTGCTAGAAAAGGTTTTATTTTTAACACTATCTAGCGTCGTTTTATTGAACTAACAACATTTTTTATTTTATGAAAAATTAATTAAAAGAAAAAGAAAAATTTATATAAAAAATTATTCTAAATTATTTTTTAAAGTTAGAATAATTTATTTTATACATTTTTTTTATGAATAAATGTCAAAGAGTTTGTCGTCCCTTTGACAGCTTCTCTGACTTCTCTCCTTTGCCCGCCTTCCTTCATGTCAGCCCGCCTAAAAGCTTGTGAGTTTTGATTATATTGTGTCAATTGAATATTTCTAGTGCATACTAAAGGTAAATTTAATTATTTCTTTTGATAATTAATCCATTTTGCATGATTTTATTATGTAATATATATTTCTAACAAAATTAAATCATTATATGTGTGTGTCAGTTAACCAAGTTAGTTGACCAGCTCTTTTCATTTTTCACATTTATTTAATTTTTGTTTTATTAACTCTTAATTATTTTATTAAATATTTTAATTTCTTTAATTATTTTCTTAAATGTGAGTGAATTTTTAAATATAATCTGTGTTCTAAATCAGACAGACAGCTCATGGAAATGACAGGTAATAAAATTTTAAAATAATGCCTTTTTTACATTTGCCAATTTATAATTCTATTAAATATGATTTAAATTGATAGCATGTTTTATTAATTTATAGGAAGTCTTATTTAAATGCAATTGACATGAATATTTTAATAAATTTCCAGTTTTTATTTCTTTTTGGTATCAGATAATATTCAGTATAAATTTAAATTTTTTAATAAAATAAAAATTTTTTCTCTTTTTTTCTCCTTTCCGAATTTAAAGCTTCTTTTTAAATAATTCCTTTGAATATATGAAGTGCTCACATGTTCATATTGGCATATATATATATATACAATATATATTAGAAAAAATCAATTTTCATATTTAAAATAAAGGATGATTTTCTAATTTGAAAGAGATGAGAATGGATTTATCAACATCATAAATGTATTTATATCCCCATATATATATTGAATCCCACTAATTCTTGTGATTAACAAATAAAAATTTTTTTCTCTTTTATTTTATTTGCTAAACTTTTAGCCTGTGACTTTCAAGTACAATTTAGTTACAGACACATTATTTGCATGCATTGAAGAGAATTAAACCAGGATTTTTGGCTTAAAGTTTAACAAATAAAATATAATAGAAAAAAAATTTTAATAATAACAAGTGTCAATGTGATCCAATATACAGTATCTATATAAAAAGTGACAAAGTGATCTAATTAAAAGCTGGTTTCATTCCTACCGATTCCAAATATATATACCGGTATGTAAATATATATATTTATTTATTTTTCTGTTCCTGATTATATTTATTCAACTTCAATTAATTTATTTTTAATTGATTTTGATAAATTCATTTTCTTACCTTTCACATTAGAAAAATCCTTTATTTATTTATTTTTAATCATCTTCTCTCTTACATTTACAGTCGATATCCTTTATTCTAAACATGAAAATTGATTTTTTCTAATAAAAAGCAAACAAAATTAATGTGAGTTCTATAAATGTTGAATTAGAAAAAATCCCAAAATGAATAAAAACTATTTGGAAATTCATTTTTTGGATTTAATATCAAATAAGAGAGGAAGTGGGAAAAAGGGACTAGATTTAATAAGATAAAGATATTTAATTAAACGTTAAATAATACACAAATTAACTCAATCACATAAAAAAAAAAAAAACACACACACCCAGTGGGATCTCAAATCAACAATCACATTACATTAATACATTTCACATACGGTACATTTTTTTTTTTTAAATACTCACACTTTTTTCCCAATCACACTCATATTCACACAGTCTTTTCGCCAACTTAGGCCATAACGATATTCGTATTTATAATATATATATATATTTGAGGTCCAGGCATTCTTATTTACCAGTACATCTTGATTAACACTATCACTTTCTAAGCCATAAGACTTTCCATAAATTAATAAAACGTGCTATTTAAAAGAAATATATATATATAATTCATGATTCATTTATAAAAATCTATTATTTTATAAAATTGTGAGTTGTAATTGTTTAAAGGATTTAGAAAATAAAAGTAAGAAAGATAATTTAAGGAAATGAAAAATATTTAACAAGACATGTGAGTGTCTTTATTTATTTAACTTAACATTTGCCTAATCGAGTCAATTTGTTTTTGGGGAATCGCATTTTTTCTTTTTGATGAAAATTTTGATTTTTCAATGATAACAAAGAAAATTTTAAGATTTTCAGAATTTAATTTATTTTAATAGCAACTGATAGCATAGATACTTCGACAAAATGTTTTTTAACATTTCAAAAAATATATATCTTAATATTTGAAGGAGGGATATAGCTGAATGTTGATATTCAAATAGGTAGAAAGAATGAGCAAGGCAACTAGTTGGAATATAAACTAGCTGCTTTGCTCATTCTTTCTATTCTATTTGAATTTATCTTAATAATTGCAGAATGCTCTGGCCCTGACGTCACACTCTGCTTGACCGACTTCCCTTAGAATGAAATTTTTTTGCACCCTTTTAGCGGACATTATGCACAGCCCGGGAAAATCCCCAAATTGGGAGGCTAAAAATATTTTTGAAAAATCGAGGATTTTCCTATTGGAAAGCATTGGGCATAGAGCCTTTTGTCCCAATTATGCCAAATATTCAAAAAAATATTTATTAAATTATCTATTAAATGTGTGTATATATATTTACGAATGAGTTGAAGATTTTTTCTAATTCTCTTTCTTTTTTTTCTTTCTAGTTTTGCCTGTCTGCGCTTGTCTGCTCGCCTCAAGTTGAGACAAAGCAACATCGCCTTTATTAATGCAGAGAGGGCTTGACATGACAACAGGGCCACAGTCCCTCCACCCAGGATTCCTATAATTTCTACATTTTGGTAAGTACATTTACATTCTATAGTTAGATACATTCATTAAGGATCAAACTATAGATTAGAATAAAATTTTTTGCGAGAAATGCATTATTTTTGCATAATAAAATGCATCGAAATTTGTAAACAACATAAAAAGTGAGGGAAATAATCTTGATTTTATACTGATATGAGAATGTTATCCTTTATAGAAGTTTCGGTGTCCATTCATCGCCCTTTTTCATTATATCAAAAGGTTTCCTCAATATCAAAGGCATATATAGAATATTTTTCGGTTGGGGGATTGAGAAAAGGGCGAACTCATTTTTAAAGATCCCTCTCCCCCAATACACAAAATTATTTTTAAAATACCATATATACATGAGCCCCGGACCCTTTCAAAGACAAAAGTTTTATTTAAAAAATGCTTAAATATTAATAAATATCTGTTATATACTTTTATTTATGCGATACACTTTCTCTAAAAAAATATAGAAATTGGGCATATACACGTATATAGCCCTAAATAGATTTAAAAAATTTCGGGCGGGGGGGGGGGAGGGGAGCTTCTCCCCTTATATACCTCATTGTCTAATATCGAATATAGGGAGAGCCCCCAAAGGGAAGGGCCGGTGAAGATAAATCCCAGGGGACTGACTGTACTACTTTAAACTTCATTCTTAAAATCCCAATGGAAAATTATTTTCACTTGATTGCTAGACCTCTAAGGGATAGATTCTTAAACAATTTCTCTTTTTTCCAGGTTTGTGTTACTCCAGTGGAATTGTAATCAGTGTTCAGTGTTCAGTGCTCAGTGCTCAGTGTTCACCTAGTGCCATCTTCTGGATCAGCTCTACGAGTGCCAGACAAGCAGCTTCGAGCGACCGTCAACCCCTCAGGAGGTGAATATTTTATTCTCTAGACAGATTCACATAATTCCCAAGATGTATAAATCTTCTAATTCAAATTTCTTTTTTTTTCTTTTTTGTTGCAGATTCCTGAGGGTCAACAGAACAAAGGTACATTATGCATGGTGCAAGAATATTAAAGGGGATAGATTAGATTAGCTTTTTAGGATGTTCTTTTTTTCAGCTGACCCAAATAGTGAAGAGCCTCTCCCGCCGCGGGATTTCTTCATCAACTTAGTAGCCAGGACTTAAAGTGTTATTGCTAAACGAATACAAATTTAATTGTATTCACTTTTCGATATTTATAATTTAGAAAATTTAGAAGTTTAAAGATTTAAATATAGAGGGGCGGAGGGTGCACCATGCCAACGAGAGGGATTTTTTTTGAACCTGTAGCTACTTCTCGTAAATCTAATAGTGAAGAAATCAACGAGAATACTTTCATTTTAGACCTTTGTTGGATATTCGTGTTGTTGTTGTTGTTGTTGTTAGCTTCAGGTGCCTACTCTAATCTTTTAGCTAGTTCGTTTTGTTAGGATCCCTTGATTTGTTTTTAATTTAGGAGAGCTAAAATGAAAGAACTTCTTGTTGATTTCTTCCATGAACAGTTCATAAGAAGATGCGGTCACATTTGATTGAAAGATTAAGACCCAGGTGCCAAGTGTTCTTGTGTTTTGTGAAAAGACGTATTTTGTTGACGTACTTGGGAGTCTGAAATGTTTTTGTATCTTTGAGGGTGGGTTTGAGGTGGCTCTATGAGTAAAGCGAGTCAGGGAAGGTTGCCGTTTCTCCAGGAATAGCCTGGAGGGTCCAAATTGCAATCCTTGAGGCTAGGAACCCGAGGGCTCCACCGATCTGATGGTGGAGACGGGGTTACAAATACTCTCTCTATTGCCATCTTATTTTGTGTTAGGCTAGGTAGGATCTCATACAGCCCCCGCACTCTTTTGCTTGTAATCCAAAAAATCACGCTCATTCTCACTGATATAATTTCTTCAGACTCACGGCTTACGGATAATATACATACTATATATATATTTATCAAATATATATATAAGTTTCTATTCGGCAAGCAAGGAATAATCATTTATTTAAAACCTTGCTTCTCTTTTTTTATTATTTTCAATTACCACATACACTTTTTGTTGTAGTAAATGAAAATATCTTTTTTGGTGTTTATTTTTTATTTATTCAGTGTTTAAATGAGTGTGAAAAAATGAGAGAAGAGAGAAAGTTTTCAATATTTTTTGGAAAATTAAAGGTAAACATAAATAAATTAGAACACTAATTCATAATTCTTATAAACTAACTGATTAGAATTAATGCTAATTGAAATTTTTTTTCAGGTCAGGAATTATAACTTGCTTAATAACACAATTGAGTCATTTAAATATATTCCATAAATAAATAATTATTGTCGGAAAACTAAAAGAGATACCTTTTTTGGTGTTTACTTTTAATTAGTATGAGAGAAGAGAAAAAATCTCGCCACTGAAAGGTAAATATTAATTAATGAACACTTACTTAATATTCTTATAATTAACTGATTAGAGTCAAAACTAATTCAGTTTTTTTTTTTTAGGGCGTTTGACTCATTTTAATAAATAAATAATAATATTTATCCAAAAGAGCGACGAAAGATGTGTTCCATATACATCAAACTTTAATAAATATATAAAAAGCCAGCGATGGAGAAAGTTGTATTTGACTTGATAGTCATCGATTCTAAACTTTTTCATTTGCCTTTTCTTTAAGCGATCAAGTCAAAAATTTTAATTTATAGCAAAAAAACGTCCAGAAAAGAATTATATTATATTTGCCACTCACTCGTATATTTTGCAATTTATTCCCTGCGATAAAATTGAAACAAGTCGAGAATTGAAGTTGCTGAAGTTGAATTACTTAGAAGAAAAGAAAAATACTAGAGCAGGATTCCAACCAAGTAAAAATTCTAACATTATTTGGATTCAAGAATTGAAATTGGCCCATTTGCGTCTCTTCCTGAGGGTTAGATTATCTCACACCTTTCAATCTCGATGAGGAAATTTCTCGAACACGAACCAGCTAACATTCCTTAATCCCAGTTCCTTAAAGCTTGTCCTGCAGCTTGTCCTCCTTAGCCATTTGCCTCTTCATTCAAGAAACCTTTCTATAAATCATTTGGACATCATTTACTAATAATAAAATACTGGTAGATCGAAGAATGTCCTAGAATTTGTTTCTTTTTATTTTCTACCACTTTCAAGATACAGTGAAAAATAAATTTTTTTTTAAATGACCACAAGCTGCTAGAGTAAAGGCCATTTACTCACTGGATCGAAGGGCTTTAAAAGAAGATGATAATTTTTTTGAGGGGCTTGGAAGGAACCTCTACTTGGTGCCTCCTAGTAACGTCTTATCTAAAAGCCTCGACTAATCCTTCCAAACAACAAATTGTAAAAAGATGAAATTATAAAGCAGTCCGATAAAAAAATAAAAATTTTGTATATTGTTATAAGCTCAGGTATTCTAAAAAAGAACGCTTTCTTCACTTAAAATTTAAATCGTTTCTAACAAAATTTATATGATCTTTATAATTATATCCATCTGGCCCTCGGGTCTTGGTGTAGAAGTTAGCGTGCTAACCTCCTATACCAAACGTCGCGAGTTCGGACCCCAGGCAGTCCGATTTTATTTAAGCCATTTGGATACCAAAGTCACACCAGATTTTTTGGTGTAGGAGATGCAGTGTCGCATTCAATGAGGGGAAGATAATGGGGATAATAATGATTTATTATATTTTAGTTCCAGATTCAAATTAGCTTTAGAAAAAAATCGAACCAATATAATACAAAATGACATTAAAAGGAAATATCATTTGGAAAACGCGGGCTTTGTTGTGAGTCTATGCTCACAACATAGCCAGTTGACATTTTAATTTTACTAACATGTTATGTGATTTAAAAATTATTTTCTCAAAGGTGAAATCATTCACCTTTTTTTTTTTTTACCTAAGGAGCTAAATTTTGTGAGTTTTTAAATGGGAGGGTTTTTAACTCCTTGGTTTTTAGTTTTTAGCAAAAAATAAAATAAAGAAAAACTCCTTGATTTTAATAAACAAATCTATTGGATAAATCTTATTTTGATACAATTATTTATTTTATTCTTTGTTGGTTATTATGATTTTTACTTTTTTATTTAGTGACTTTTTTTTCCATTTGGTCACAAAAATTCACAAATGCAAACTTTGCTAATTTCATTCATCAGTTTGACAATGTTTTAAACACGTGAAAATATACCCTGTTATAAAAAGATTTCTATTTTTATTCACATCTTATTAAATTTTTACACGATTCTTTATCTCTTATAAATAAATCATTTATAAATGATATATATTTATAAAAATGGAAATTACGGATCCTCATAATGTTAAAATATATAATCTTAGTGCTGGAAAGTCACTTCCCGAGGTAAGTATATTTAATTTGAATTATATTATTAATTAAACTAATTTTCAAATTTATTTATTACAGTGGCTTTCTGATCGAAAAAGAAGAGCTTTACAGAAGAAGAGTATAGGTACTTATTATATATACATTGTCATAGATCTTTAATCCCCATATAAAAAACTTCCATTGCTCTTACCAAATTTTGAGTTTCATTTAAATGTGTTCCTTGGTTGTATGTATTAATATTCTTTCTATAATAGAGGGATGGAGATATCAGCCAAATTGGAATGCTCGAGGTTCAATAAAACTCCCATCTCGGGCATCTTCAGTTGGAAATTATACACATATTGCAAAGCACACATATGATTGAACCAGGATGTGTCAATAATAAAATTTATTTGCTTCATACAAAATTATATTGTTCAAGTGCCCAAGATCTGAGATGAATATAAACAAATACATTTTAATTAAATTGATAGACAGGGATAGGATGTCAGCCAAAAGGAAAGCCTCTATCGAATAAAAATCTCCATTCAGAAGACGTTCGGGTTTAATTAAATAAATCTATCATAGTTCTTAGCATATACCTTGAGATTGTCAATAATCTCTTAAGAACTGATGATGGATTTATTTAATTAAACCCTTCTGAATGGAGATTTTTATTCGATAGAGGCTCCTTTTGGCTGACATCCTCTCTTCCTGTCTATCATTCTAATCGTTGAACAGCCACTTCTCTTATCAAAATACATTTTAATATTGTCAAATCCTGGTTCAATCATATAGCTAGGTGTTTTGCAATATGTGTATAATTTTTATGAAGATGGCAAAATAAAAGTCTTATTCTTATTCTATTGAACCTCGAGCATTCCAATTTGGCTGTTATCTTCTCCATCCCCTTATTATAATCATATCAAAGCCACAACTTCAAGCAATTAATATTTTTACTTTCTCTTACCCTATTTCATTTGATGTAATTTTTGAATATTAAAATATATGAAATAGAATCAAAAGCAAAAATTAAATTCAAACTGGTACAGCGAGCGCCACAATTAAGTTCACACCTGGAAGCTAGAGCCTTAAGTAAATGGTATAAACTATAGTAAATTAATTTTAAATTTGAAAAGGTTAAATAATTCCATCTATACCAGATTTTATTTTACCTTTCGGTCATTAAAATTATTTCATTATATACCAATTTACTTAAGGCTCTAGCTCCCAGATGGGGACTTAATTGTGGCGCTCACTGTACCTGTTGGTTTTAGTTGAAATATGATTTAATTAGGTAAATTAAAACAAAAAAAATTCATGTAATTAAATGTTTTGTTATCCCTTATTCCGGGATTTATATAAAATTTTACGAACCCATTCATAAAATCCAATATAATAATGTGTTTGTTTAAATGATTTAGTTTTCAAAAAAATTTAATTTGATTTTTTCAGATATTCGAAGACGAATTGAACTTATTCAAGATTTTGAAATGCCTGATTTAAGTTCAACTGTTAAAACAACTTCTGATGGGCAATATATTCTTACCACTGGCATTTATCAACCTCGAGTGAGGTGTTATGATGTTAATAATTTAAGTATGAAGTTTGAAAGATGTTTTGATTCCGAAGTGATTACGTTTGAACCAATTACTCCAGATTATGAAAAAGTATTTATTTTTATTTTAAATAACACCATGGGCGTCCGCAGGGGGGGGGGGCAACCAGGCACTTGCCCCCCCCCCCCTGGAAAATTAAAATGATACAAAAAAATGTATAAAACAAAAAAAAAATACAAAAAAACCTTTCACAGTATGCATCCACCTTGCCGCGGTGAGAAAGCTTTAAATACTAAGAGATGTATAACATTATTAATATCAAAATACGTTTTTTTTAACTTATCTATCTGGAAGTGACTTGCCCCCCCCCCCTGCAAAAAATCCTTGCCCCCCCTGCAAAAAATCCTGCGGACGCCCTTGAATAACACCTAATAATTTTATATTTTGATATCTATTATTTTTCTTTTTTCTTATAGATTGTATTTCTTCAATGTGATCGATACGTTGAATTTCATAACCGTTCTGGAAAATATTTTAGATTAAGAATTCCTAAATATGGTCGTGATATGAAATTATATCCTTCAACTGCAGATCTTTTTCTAGTTGGATCCGGGTAATTATTATTTTTTGTTTTTATTTTAACACTCATCAAGTTTAGTTTTGCAAGTAAAATTATAATGAATAAGGTATTATCTTAAGTCATTAGTGGCCCACGGGGCGTGGTGTAGAGGTTGGCGTGCCAACCTCAATACCAAACGTCGGGGTTCGGACCCCAGGCAGTCCGATGATTTTATTTAAGCCATCTGGATACCAGATGGCTTAAATAAAAATGCTGGACCCTAATATATATAAATTCATAAATAACGGTTATCGTAAATGTCTTATATGGCCTGAGCTGCCGAAAAGACAGTGTGAATGTGTGTGTGAGTGTGAATGTGAATGAGAAAAAAGTGTGAATGTTTAAAAAAAAAAAAAAAAAAGTCATTAGTGTCAGACCTGGCAAGGTATTATATGGACCCTGTTACGCAATAGTGTGTCAAGCGCCAAAAAAATTAAAAATTGAGTTAAACACGGAATATTGTTTCAAATGCTATAATTAATAGTATTTTTTATGAAATATTTCCTAAAAAAATTTATATTTAATGTTACTTGCACAATTGACAAAAAAAAAAAAAAATGATATATAATCTAATCAAAACAATGTAAATCAGAAAAACTTTAATGTTAATTATGAAAAACATATAACCAAGTATTTATTAATTTAAATAAGCGAAAAATGTAGGTACCACCGGGAGTCGCTCCACGGATCTGTCGATTTACGATCAACATGCCCTACTACTGGACCACAGTACCGCACTCGCTTATTAAAATTATGATATGGTGCGGTACTTTGGTCCAGTAGTAGGGCATGTTGAGCGTAAATCGACACATCTGTGGTGCGACTCCCGGCGGTACCTACGTTTTTCGCTTATTTAAATTAATAAATACTTGGTTATATGTTTTTCATAATTACTTCATGGACCAACACATGATATATATATAATTCTTTATTTAATGTTAATTTTCTCAAAACTCGGTAGCTGGTGCTTGACACACTAATGCGTAACAGGGTCCATATATAGTATATGATAAGGAGACAAGCTGTAATAACTAAAGACCGGATGCGTGGAATGGAGTCAGCCAAGGAAAATAAAAAACAAATTTATTCTGTAGATGTTTCAAGCGCCCGTCGCGCTCTTCCTCGGGACAGAAATGTCAAATATTACAGATGGTAGTGACAAGATAGTCGGTTGACATTATTAAACAATTTCAACAATTAAAATTAAATATACATATACAATAATTTTTTTTTTTTTTTTTATAAAAAACATTCACACTTTTTTCTCATTCACACTCACACTCACACACACATTCACACTGTCTTTTCGGCAACTCAGGCCATATAAGACATTTACGATAACCGTTATTGATTTAATATACATATATGGGGTCCAGGCATTCTTATTTAAGCCATTTGGTATCCAATTGGCTTAAATAAAATCATCAGACTGCCTGGGGTCCGAACCCGCGACGTTTTGTATACGAGGTTAGCACGCTAACCTCTACACCAAGCCCCGAGGGCAAATATACAAATTAAACACTAGGTTATTTGTTTCAAAGGTTTTATTAATTAAAAAACACTTGATACTTATTTCGACAATTCCTTGTCATCATCAGAAGTGATTTTGATGATTGTCGGAATACGTATCAAGTGTTAATTTTTTATTTAATAAACCCTTTGAAACAAATAACCTAGTGTTTAATTTGTATATTTAATTTTAATTTACAAAATGTTTCAACGAGAACCATCGGTCGAAAGTTTAAATAATTTCAACAATGTATTTGCTGAAAGAATTAACAATGATCTTAATATCATACAACGGCATGTGTAACTGAAAGGTTATTTGTACAACAATGTTAATGTTTGTTGAAATTGTTTAATACCGACTATCTTGACACTACCATCTGTAATATTTGAGACTTACGGTACACTGCCCCGAGGATGAGCCCGCCGGGCCCTCGAAACGTCGACAGAATAAATTTGTTTTTTATTTTCCTTGGCTGACTCCATTCCACGCAACTATAATTAATACTCACAGCCAGTATAATAATTATTTCTAAAGACCGGATTTTAAGCAAATTGCTTATTGCTTAATTTTTGCAACCATTAGATATTTAATTTTCTTCAGGGATACTACCCGATGTTGACATTGCATCACTCCAACAATCGTTTAGTCATTTATAAAATAAAAATTAAAAATAATTTATATTCTTTTTTCAGGCCTGATATTTTTCGACTGAATCTGGAGCGAGGACAGTTTCTAAATTCATTTGTCACAGAAGCATCGTCTATAAACAGGTATGATATTTAAAATATAATCTAAATTACCTATTTGGAAAGAAGGCTAATTTTGATTTTATTAAAATGATTTGTATCAAGTTGGGAAAGAGTAAGTAGAGGAGCCGCTGCAAATAAAAAAGACTATGTGTGCCAAATGCCGAATAAATTCTGTCCGAAACGTCTTCCTTATCATTTGGCATACAAAGACTTTTTTATTTGCGGCTCCTGTATTTGCTCTTTCCCAACTTGTAATATCAACAACATCTTCTTCCCGGAATATACTGTATTATTTGTCTTTACTAAAACGTTCATAATAGAAAACTTTAACATTATTTGTGACCGTTCACATGAAAAGGTACCAAATCTTCACTGGGCTAAATTTTCAAGAGAGCCGATTTACTAAAAAAGTTTAAAAAAAAAAAAAACAATTTTTTTTTTATTACTGATTCCGATTCTCTATTTCTTCATCTTATATGATGAAATATTCGATTCATCAGAATCGATGTTTTTTATATAAAAAAAATTGAAAAAACAAACTTTTAGCCCATTTTTTTTTCAAAACTAAGTTTTTCACAAGCAAAATTTTAAAAATTCATATCTTCCAAACAAAAAATGAAAAAAAATACCGGCTTACTCAGGATGTGTTCTGTAAAGAAAACATAAAAACTCACTTTGGACCCCTGTGAAGATTTGATACCTTTCCATGTGGACGGTCACATTTATCTTTTATTGTTGGTACTCAATATTATATTGAACTTCCATTGTTTCTTGTAATTGATAGTATATTTTCTTTATTTTAGATGTGCTGTTAATGACGAACATCATCTTATGATGGTAGGAACTGCAGAAGGAAAGGTAGAAGCGTGGGATCCAAGAATGCGCGATCGAGTCGGAACTTTAGATGTTGCAATAAATTGCATTTTCGAGAAAGGAAGGTATATTGAAAATATAATTATATTATAGACAACTTACTATTAACGTCCTTCATTCCCATTAGGGTCCGACCGAAACAAGATTTTCAGCCGAAACTGAATTTCGGCCTCAATCTTAGTTTCGGCCGAAACCGTAACCGAAACTTATATTTCTTATAAAAAATTCATATCATTTTACCTTTTTTTTTTGAAATTTTTTTTCCCTCCCGTGAAAATTATTTTACCTTTTTTTAGGGAGACTAAATTTTTTCCGCAATTTTTTTTCTCCCTCAAGTGCAAATCATTTGACCTTTTTTTTGCATGCGAGTCTCATCCCATCTTTTCAGACTCAGGTTTCGGCTACTTTTTGGCCGAGACCGAATATTCGGTCGGTTCCTAATTCCCATTAGGGTTGACTATAAACGTTTTCGGGCATGAATATTTTGCCAGTGCCTCAACTAAAGCAATATTAAAATAAGCCTCATATTAATATGTTCTAAAATTTTGACTTGTATTACCTCTCTCTTGGATTCTCTGCTGAGGACTGATTAGCACGACTACTTCTGTGACTCGGGTTCGATTCCCGGGCCCGGAAAGAGAACTTTTCTCAATGGGGCTTAGTACTAGGTTTTCTCAATCTACGTGAGCTACTTGAATTAAGTAGTGATCTAGAAAACCAAGTTGTAGGTTGAGAGGATCTGTTATACTGATCATACAATACCTCACTACCGCCCAAACGGCAATCGACTTGGTAATCTTGGTCCTTCTAGGATGTTGAGTAAGAGGTTCTTTTCCTTTATTACCCCTCTCCTATACAAAAGGAAAAATTTTAGAATCTCGATAAATTCTTTCTCTTCCTTACATATCAAAACATATTTTGAATTATTATTTTTGAAAATATTCTATGATAATTAGTGTGCTGAAGGAGGTGCCGGCGGTGACAGCTTTAAAATTTAAAGGCGCCTTAAATTTGGGCGTAGGAATGTCAAATGGACAGATTCTTCTTTATGATATTCGATCCAAACGACCATATACAGTTAAAGATCATAATATTAAATGTCCAATCATGGAAATTGATTTTCATAACCCAATTGGACAGGAGGTATTTATTGTATTATTTTATTTAAACTTCTCAATAGCTATCAAAATATTTACTAATAATCTTTTATTTTTCAGCCTCTTGTTCTTTCATTAGATTCGTATTCTTTGAATTTTTGGAATGAAAATTCTGGTAAAACTTACACATCAATTGGAGCAAAAGATAATTTTAATCATTTTTGCTCAGTGCCTGGGACCGGAATGTTTTTTATAGCCAATGAAGGCCCTAAAATTCAATCATATTATATTCCTTCTATAGGACCTGCCCCGAAATGGGCTGCTTTTCTAGACAATTTAACTGAAGAATTAGAAGAAACCGCCCCTCAGGTAGTTTATTGATTTAT
Source organism: Euborellia annulipes (assembly GCA_023213315.1). Taxonomy (NCBI): domain Eukaryota; kingdom Metazoa; phylum Arthropoda; class Insecta; order Dermaptera; family Anisolabididae; genus Euborellia; species Euborellia annulipes. The sequence continues at coordinate 72,536 of JAKCPI010010275.1, forward strand.
TAATAAATTAATTTTAATATTATTCGATTTAAATTAATTCATTTCCTTCGTTTTTTTACAGGCTGTTTATGATGATTATATTTTTGTAACCAAAAATGAACTTCACGAACTTGGATTAGATCATTTAGAAGAAACATCTATAGTCAAACCATATATGCGTGGCTTTTTTATTGATGCACGACTCTATAGAAAGGTTGAACATTTTTTTAATCTTATAGTATTAATGCCCAGTTGCACCTCACGAGTTAAGCCTTGCTTAGCGCTAAGTAACACTTAACTCTTCAAATTTCGCTGCACCGCTTGCAAAAGCTTAAATGTCTAAATCGAGACTTAAATTTAAGCTCTTAACATTGATGGCTTAACTTAACCTAAAAAAAGTATTTAACCTAAAAAAACAATTTGTTATTATTTAATTTATGAATATTTACTAATCCTGATTATTATAAACAATACCTCTGTCAATATTAAAAATAAAAAATGATTAAATTTAAAAAAAAATCACCAGATCACAAAATTTACAACATTGTCATGTTTATTTTTTAAGTTCTTCTTCGCTTATTCCATGGTTAAAATATGGCTGTGCAAACGAATGATTTTTTTTAATTTAAGTAACAGTTAAGAAAGGCTTAAATGACAAACGGTGCAATCGAGCATAAATAATTTTTACAATTTAATAAAAAAAAAAAAACATTATTTTATGTTAAAAAAAATTGATAAAATATTCTATTTAATAATTAATTTAATTTTATTATAAATTTCTAATTTTAGGCCAAGTCAGCAATTGAACCATTTGAATTGGATAAATTCAAACGACGTAAAGTTCGAGAAAAGATCGAATCCGAAAGAATAGAAAGAGGAGTTCATTTGGACAGTGAACTACCGAAAGTAAATAAAGAGCTTGCCATGAAGCTTAAATCATTTAAAGGAAATAAGAAAGAGAAAATACGGGCCCAAGCAAAACTCTTAAATGATGATCGCTTTTCTCAATTATTTACTAATCCTGATTTCCAAGTACTCTTCTTTTTTTTACTCAAATTAAATTTGTAAATTGTAACTATATTTAATGATTGAATTAATTTTTTTTCAAGATCGATCCTGAGGATGAAAATTATAGGCTCTTAAATCCTGTCATTTCAAGACTAGGGAAGAGTACTAGTAATAATATTACATTAAAAAATGAAGATCAAGAAGAGGAATTAGAGGGGAAAGGAAGTTCAGACGATGAACAATTTTTCGAAGATGATTCTTCGGATGATGACCGTGCTTGGGTCAAGGATGTTCAAATGGAACACAAGAAAATAAAAAGAGAGAAAAAAGCTCAACAAATTGCTGAGGAAAAAGCTAATGGTATTTAATTAAACATCTCGAATTTTTAAAATTGCTTTATGTGTTTTCGGCATCTGAGACCATTTGGATTGTCATTATTATTATTTAAATTTGGTAGTCAATATCAGTGATGGCGCTATGGGTGAGCTGGGGGAGGCAAGCGCCCACCCCCGACAATGGAGGCACCCCTGGATGTTCTCTCAATTTTTTTTTGTTTCTCTATATTTTTTATATTGTCAGCCCTCCCCCCTCCTGGTGGTAAGTTTACCCCACTCCTGCCCTCCCCCTCACTGTCCCCATCACTGGTCAATATAATTTCAATAAACTTATCGATAAAGACAGAAAGCGCTAGGGTTGGACGCACAAATGCAAAAATGTACAATGACAATAGATTTTTGACGAATCGTGCTTAAAATTTAATAAATTTAAGGATTGGGGGGGGGTTTAAGAGAAAAAATTTAAAAAGTGGTTTATGTGGGTTTTGGGGGGTGTTTAAAAATATATAGATATTAAAATTTTAATAAAATTTTTTTTTTTTTCAATGCTTTTAATACCGGCATACACCGATTATATAAAACCAAAAAAACACAAATGATCATGATTCGACATAATTGAGCAAAATGTTTTGTCATTGAGCGTTTTTGCTTAATTGGTGTCCATTGGTATTGAGCAAAATGTTTTGCTCTTGGGCAAAACGTTTTATCGAAGAGCGTTTTTGCTCAATCGGTGTGCGTCCAGCCTAATCCTTTCTTAAAGTTGATTATCATTGAGGAAGGAAGTGATACTTTTTTAGAATCTTGTTAATGCGAAATTTCAATGATTGTTTAATCAGATTTAAGTAGATTTAAACTATTATGGGCACTAGTTGAAACTATATATATATATATTGAAAATTTATAAATTCTATTTCAACAAAACAATGTCACCAATGTACATAAAGTGTTCAATTTAATGAAGAAAATGCCTGTTTAACTTAATAAGGATAGCGGAAGGCAGCCAGGAAAAATAAAATCGGATAAAAATAAAATCTCTATCAGATTCTTCTTTATTTGATTGTCGACGTTTCGGACGCCAGTCGCCTCCTTTTTCAGGATAATCAATCGTCAAGAAAAATATACAGATGGACGTAATTGGTACTTTAACGTAAATTGAAATCGTGCATGAAATAGACATAATACAATTTTAATAATTGAAAAACTGAATGTAATACTCGATGGCATTGCTTTAAGCCTCTTGCAATCAATGTGATAAAGCAATGCCATCGAGTATTACATGCAGTTTTTCAACTATTGAAATTGTATTAGGTCTATTCCATGCACGATTTCAATTTTAGTCAAAGTACCAATTACGTCCATCTGTATTTTTTTCTTGACGATTGATTGCCCTGAAGACTGGCGTCTGAAACGTCGACAATCAAATAAAGAAGCATCTGATTGAGATCTTATTTTTAACTGATTTGATTTTTTCCTGGCTGCCATCCTCTATTCTATCATACATACATGTAGGTTAAATTATATATACATGCAATGGCTGATTTTTTTAAGCTCGTACCAGGTGGGGTCCATATTTTTTTAGAACTTCCACCCGTATCTGGTTGCCCGAAATCCCTTTAATGTTTCTTTAATGTAATATTTAAACATTTCTCTATTTTTCTTTAATAAAAATGAATTTTTTAGCTTCCTCCACAAAAGATCAAAAGGTGAAATTTACACTGACAGAACAGCCTGATTTTCAATCGGGCAAAAATTACATGTCTGATTATGGAAAACGCAAAAGAGAAGAAAAAATGTCTCTTGGTGAAAGAATTTCAAATAGAGATTCATCTTCTACGAAAAAATATGTAGGTACCGGAGGAGCACGAGAGATGACCTTCTCTATAGGCAAAGAGGTATGTAAAGAAAATTTATTTCTAATTACTGGGAGAATATGAGAGAAGGCAAGTGGTTTCGGTCAACTGGTGGTTCAACTCCAAGCAACAAAATATATAGAGAAAGCAGAATGCGGTCAGTCACGAGGAAGAGTGCGACTTGCGCCCGAAACTTCGGCCAAAATATTTTAAAAATTGTTTTTTCCTCTATTATACAATTATTCATAATTCATAATCGTTCATCTACTATTAATTATTTTTCATCCTTTTTTTTTTAGAAAAATACAGCAGCTGAAGAAAGAAAACGACATTATCAAGAAAGAGCAAAGTTAGTTCGATCAGTTAAAGGACTTAAATCTTTGCATAAACCAAAAACGAAATTCTAAACTCAATTCGTTATATTTGTACATTTTTTCATGTAAATATTATAAATACTTTTAAGTATTGTAAAAAAACAATTTTTACATATTTATCAATAAATAAATGTATTCTTTTTTTTAATCATTTATCATTTTAATATAATATATAGTATTCATTTATTTACTTAAGGGCCCAATTTACAAAATAAAAAAAAACAAAGTTAAATTTTGGTTACAAAAAAAAATATTTTTTTTTTTTTTAAACACTTTTTTCTCATTCACACACACACACACACACACACACACATTCACCCAGTCTTTTCGGCAACTCAGGCCTTTTAAGACTTTTACGATATCTGTTATTGATTAATATACATATTGGGGGTTCAGGCATTCTTATTTAAGCCATTTGGTGTCCAAATGGCTCTGGAAGCAAAATGCTCGATGGCAAAACATTTTGATCGAAAACGTTTTTGCTCGATTGGTGTGCGTTCAGCCTAAGAGTAGAGTGGTCTTGAAACAATTTTGAGAATAAAATGAGAATATACATTTTAAAGAGCATCTAAAAAATAATTGATTTTTGAATTTTAATCAAAATCGTTAGGGTGAATTTTGAGAAAATCGAAAAAAACTGAAAAAGTACATCAGTAAAGTACTAGTACTCTTTGACAGATTTTGTTCAAAAGCTTCTGTCACGTGCCAGGGAGGTGCCTAACTTAAATATAAAATTTCATTCCCCTAGCTCTTTTCGTTTTGGAATCCAAATGGCTTAAATAAAATCATCGGACTGCCTGGGATCCGAACCCCTGACCCTTGGTTTAGAAGGCCAGCACTCTAGCCTTTAGACCAAGCCCGAGGGCCCGAGCCCTGCTTATAAATTTCATTACATCTTCTAATATATCGACGGAAACTATATATACGTATGTCGACACAAAAAATCTGGTGGGACAGTCACACCAGATTTTTAAAAATATTTTATTTTGGAACTTTCCGGATTTTTGGCGAGTTTGTTTTAGGGGGAGATTTTGCTTTCGGCGAGTTATACCGCCTCCATAATAATTTTGTATATTTTACATATAATATTATATTGTTTTCGAATGGAGGGGGGGGGGGGGGCGCTAAAAAAGTATTATGCCCCGGGCGTGAGTTAAGCTCACTACGCCACTGGTGTATATCCATCAAAATCTCGACATCGAATTTTTGACATTAATCCAATACTTTTCTCTCTATGTTGAAAATAGAAGTGGCTGTATCCTCTCTTCCTTCATCATTCTAATTGCTGATTCTGATTGAGATTTTTATTCGATAGAGGCTCCTTTTTTGGCTGACATCCTCTCTTCCTTCATCTATTCTAAAGGCTCAAACAGACAGAACGCGAAATTAGCGTCGCTTGGCGTTTTTTCAACCGCGAAAGGGCGAGAAATGTTGTATAAGGCAAGACTGTATCATCCCCGTCACACAGGGGGCAAACTTACGCGTAAACGCTCTTCGCGCGACAGCTTTTTCGAGTTGTGCCAACTTGCAACTCTTTCGCGCGAACAGGCGAAATTATCAAGATGAGTAATGAATTAAAAAAACTTATTGAGTTTTAAAAACACTTTTTTTTCGCCTCTAACTAAATAAAAGTAAATAATATTATATTAAAGTTATATTAATGTCTATATTTAATAAGACTGTAATAAATATGTTTTTTGTTGGAAGCCAATCTATGATTAGTAAAAAGTCCGAATCGATGTAATTGAATAGTATTATCTTATTCTAATTTACAAGCCTCCAAAAATATTTAATCAAAGTTATCATTAATAAACTAAGATTTAAATAAACCTAATTTTGCAATGATATTCTATTTCTTTCGTAATATAATACTTTATTTATAAAATATTTATAAATTCATTAAATAAAGGTTGTTGAAACATATATAATACAATACCGGATCGTACGCCCAGATTACGCTTCCTGTGTGGCTTAGCAAAACGTTCTCGCCGCGAAATGCGCGCGTACCTGAGCGTCGCGAATTTCGCGTTCTGTCTGTTTGAGCCTTAATTGCTTTTCTCTCTATATATTAACATATATAGAGGTGAGCAGGGCCGTTCCTGGGTAAGTTGTCGCCTCCGTGCCAGGTCATTTTTGGCGCCCCCCCCCCCCCAACTAAATTATGAAAAAAATTTTTTTTAAGTGATTAGACCTGTACTGATTTTCATGTTTAGTGAATGCTACGGTAGCTTAGATTTTGATAAATCTTTCTTTCCTCCACGCGAACTATCACTATCCTCTTTTTCATAGAGAAGGAAAATAAAAAAATATTCATTAATAAAAAAATATTTATTTATTCAAATTACCTCCTAGCTCAATTCTTTCATGATTTCAAATGAACTCTGTGTGTGTGTCTGCTTATTACTGAACACAGACGAAAACACATTGTTTAAATGAAAGCATAAAAGGATTGAGCTAGTAAGTTGAAATTTTATATTTAAGTTAGGCACCGTTTCGGACACTCAAAATAAGCTTTTTGAACAAAATCGGTCAAAAAGTATTAGTACTTTACTGTACTTTTTCAGTTTTTTTCAATTTTCTCAAAATTCGCTCAAACGATTTTTATTAAAATTCATAAATCAATTATTTTTTAGATGCTCTTTAAAATGTATATTTTCATTTTGCCCTTGAAACCTTTTTAACATGTGAAACTATATATTGAAATTGCAATGGACTTAAGAAATAGAGGGAACAAAATACACAAAATTTTTATTTTACTAAATTAAAGCCCATTTCATGCAGATTATTTAGAAAAAAAATTTCTTGAAAATCTCATTCCCTTTTAGAGATATCGGCTTTAGCGCTAAAGCATGTTTGCGTTTTCAAAACTAAAAAAAATCAGCAATATGAATTTTTTTTTATATTTTAGGATTAACTTAGATTCGTGATATATTTTTTTTCTAATTCCTTATTGTTTAAAGAACCTACCATAAAAATTTTAGTTGGTGGTCAAATAAATAAATGAGAAATTATTTTCTCTTCCATGTCACATTTTGTTTGGCATTATTCAAGCCGCGGAAGGTGAAAAAATCAAAACTTTAAAGTGCCATAACTCGAAAACTAAGTGAGATAGAAAATCGAAATTTGGTGCTGTTACTTATCTCTATACATAGAACAAACATACCAAGTTTCATAAAAAACTGAGATTTTGGGTGAAATGGCCTGGTTGAACTTACGTGGAATGACCCAAATGTAAAATTAAAAAATGTTAAATATTTAAAAATTCGGAAGTGCTAGCAACCAAACCGTATTTTTCCCTGGACCAGTTTTTTATACTGAATCGGTATATGTAAGTATTATTTTTCTACGACCTTTAGTTCAGGCCGTACTTTTTTTGTGTACAGATGGACGGACGGTCGGACAGACAGACACCGGAGTCTCTACATAAGCTCTCTTTCCCTTAGTACCACGTACTTGTGAAGCAAATTCATTCGTTTATATTTACATGTTTTTTTAATGACGCCTCACAGTGGTTCCAAATCCCGAAAACGTGGCCAAAAGTCCAAAAATAAAGAGTAAATTCGGGGACTTTTAAGCCCTAAATAGTTTTATTAATATATTTACGGTTAGGAACGACCGTTTTTGGGAGTCATATGCACTTATCTGGCTCTCAAAATCTATTTGAATCTAAGCGTTTTTGACAACAATCGGGAGCTCTCTCCGAACGCAAATAAGCATCCTTTTCTATCGCTCTCCATTTCCTTGTTTTTTTGGTTATTTTAATTTCGTCAAATGAAATCAAAGACTGAAAGTAAGTAAATTTCAACAATGTAAAAAAAATGCAATAAATTTTGATAGTTAATTAATAGGAGCATTTCAAATAACGCCTTATTTTTTTTTCCATTTCGGAAATCGCAAAAATTCAAAAGTCAAAAAGTGAAAAGTCCCACGACATCCCACTCTCAAACCACTTTTCCTGCTTTTTGTAATCCTTCTTCATTAATAATATTAAAAAATTAGCTGCACAGACTTGCACATTTTTTTTTTATTCAATTTTTTTTGGAATTTGAATATTCATCTGATGAAGCATATTAATGTTATTTAAACTAATGTTATATGTAATCCGTATTAAAAATATTGAATAAAATATTGTAATTAAATTATTTTGACCTAAATAAATGTGTCTGGACCCCCACAAATGTGTCGTATTAAACAATATGTATCATTTAGGGCCAATATGGCCTAAGATGCAGAAAAAGACATAAAAAAAAAGAAAAATTATTTTGTTATTAATTAATTTAAAATACGAAATCGGCGACCTCGAGAACCCGACAATGCCAATTTTGATTGAAATCGAATTATTTTTTTTTAGTTCCCCATATTGGTTCCGCCATATTTTTTTTTTCTGAAAAAATAATATCAAATTCTAAATCAGCGACCTCAAAAACCCTTGTGTACTGAATTTCAGAGAGATTAAATAACGTTTTCGACTTTTGACCACGTTTTCGGGATTTGGAACCACTGTGCGCCTGTATGATTTTGTTTTGAATTTTTTTCAAATTTAACGAAAATTTTCTTTTTCTTCGTTGATTATTTCGAAAACTATTCAGTTTTCAAAAAAATGTCAAAGAATAAAAACTTTTTAAAATAGAGTAATTTATCATAATATAACAAAAATTGAAAATTTTATAATTTTTGAAAAAAACTTATTAGGTAAAGTACTACTTCCAGGTGAAGTATTTACTCCAAAAGTTGATATAAATCTACAATTTTAAGGAAAGGAGTATATACCAAATTTCATCGATCTGGCTGCTTGCCTTTTTAAGCTATCGTGTTCACACATACACACACACACACACACACCCAGATATAATTCCAAAAGAATATACGAGAAAGTCTCGGGGAAGTCATTCATTCCCCTTTTATGTTTTTAAATAAAAAAGCTATTTAAAATTTACATTTATTTAACAATTTTTTTTTTATTTTTTTTTTGGAGGGGGGGCGACATTCTTGTACCCGCGGGGGGCGCCATTCAATATAGTTACGCCAATTATTTCAAATGATTGGCAGCCAATTCTTTTGAAATAAATTTTTCTCACTTGCGACGGACCAAGGACCCAGACACGAAAATGCCCTTTGGCTTTTCGTCTTCGCCTTCCTTTGGAAGGCCCCACCGGCGCCCTTTGGAAGGCGCCTCCGTCGCCCTTTGGCTTTGCGCCTTCGTCGCCCTTTTTGCTTTTCGTCTTCGCCTTCCTTTGGAAGGCCCCACCGGCGTCCTTTGAAGGCGCCTCCGTCGCACTTTGGCTTTGCGCCTTCGTCGCCCTTTTTGCTTTTCGTCCTCCCCTTCCTTTGGAAGGCCCCACCGGCGCCCTTTGGAAGGCGCCTCGGGCGCCCTTGGCTTTGCGCCTTCATCGCCCTTTGGTTTTTCGTCTTCGCCTTCCTTTGGAAGGCCCCACCGGCGTCCTTTGGAAGGCCCCACCGGCGTCCTTTGAAGGCGCCTCGGGCGCCCTTTGGCTTTGCGCCTTCATCACCCTTTGGCTTTTCGTCTTCGCCTTCCTTTGGAAGGCCCCACCGGCGCCCTTTGGAAGGCGCCTCAGGCGCCCTTTGGGACTGGCGCCTCCGTGCTGGCACGGAGTGCACGCCCGCCAGGAACGGCCCTGGGTAAGAGAAAGTAAAATCTCAATTTTGATCCCGATGAAGATTTAGTACATACCTTTTCATGTGGGCGGTCACATATAGTTATATTTATTTGATTCTTCAAAGTGTCATTAGATGGCAGCAGCTTCTTGAATGAATTTTTCTGGCGCCACTCCTACTGATGCCATCACCATCATCTAGCAAAATTATAAAATATAACCATCTTTTCAGCATAAAAAATAAAACAAAAGGAAAAAATAATAACAGAGTTGTTTAATTTCATATAATTAATTGAGGTAATTATCTAATTCATTATTTTGATCAACTTTGGTTTGAAAATATGAAGGGTCTAATGAGAAACTCATATTTTCAACTTTTGGATGAAATGCATTTTTTCGTTAATATCTGTTCCAAATGATGTTCTCTTTGTGAATCAATTCAGATTAACTAAAATGATATTTTCCTATAATAAAAATGAAAAAGCGAATGTGATGCAAAAGTCACATTCTCCATTATTTGATGCTCTTTTTCACTCAATACTTTTTTAATTGTCAAGATATATGTATGATCAATTCATTATAAAAAATTACAGAATAAGTCGAAATTAAATTCTAATTTGAATGAGTTTTTTGTTTTTAACTGTTGAAGAATATCTTCTCTAGTTATTATAAAGGTGGAGAATATGTTTGACTGTTAGACCCATAGATAAAGTTAGACCCTTCAAAACTTTTTGGTCTCAATCATATGACACAGTCAGTTATTGAAACACATTCTCTATGACACAAAAATCCTGGGATGATTTTAGGAAAAATAATTGCAAATTGCATAAACTCTTGTTTCGAAAATAAAAGTTAAAAATTTGGTAACTTAATTAATATTTCTTATTTTATTTGTAATTTCAGATATCTCTTAGGGCTGTGATCCCAAAATTTGACTGATGCATTATGATTAAGAAATAAAAGATGGGGAAAACCCAGTAAAGGCAAAAACACTGTAATTTCCCAAAACCTTTCTTTTGTCCTATTTATTTTAAAAGATTTTCAACTATTCTTTTACTTTTTATACAAGTCTTTTTTGAAATATTCATTTGTTTATGTACTGTTTATGAAATAAATTGATTAGCAAAATCTTTGAAAGAAATATTTTCTACAAAATATAAATAACGATATGTTGGGTATGTTTCGGCACACTTAACAAATCACAAAACTTAGGGACTTCATACAATTAATAGATCCCAGGGAAATTATTAAACGAACAATAGAAACATAAAGATTTAAACTTTCGACCTTTGGTTCTCGTTGAAACATTTTGTAAATTAAAATTAAATATACAAACTAAACACTAGGTTATTTGTTTCAAAGGTTTTATTAATTAAAAATTAACACTTGATACGTATTTCGACAATTCCTTGTCATCATCAGTGATTACATTCTAATACATGTACATATACAAATAACCTAGTGTTTAGTTTGTATATTTAATTTTAATTTAGAAATATAAAGGATAAAAAAACTGGACATGGGATAACAGAGATTGTTTCCCTTTCGGTTTAACGTTTCTACTTTTTGAGTATTTTTTTCCAAAATAAGATAATTTATTAAAATAAATGTTTATTATAACTTCAATAAAAGCAAATATAAAGAACACATCAAAATATATCATTAAACTTCACCTGGGGCCTCCTTTCTCTAAAAAATAATACGACTCTGTTTCAGATACAGCGGTTTTTCTCTTCAAGTTATAAAATATATTTTAATTAAAGAGAAATTGCAGCTTTATCTTTCTAATTTTCATTGAAGATTAGACTTGAAATTAATCGAAAAAGAGACTGACTAATTTTCTCCACTTCACCGGCTCAATGTTGTTTCTATTTTCTTAAAACAAGGAGGTAAATGCAAAAGTTCTTTTTATAGATTTTTAAACCCTTCATTTATTAAACCAATTCCGGCCAGGGCCTGATTTATGAGTATGCCGCCTATAGTCTAAAGCCCATTTGCCGCTCTCTCTTCTATCTTTCATATTTGCTTGTTTGTTTTATATAACAAAAGGATAATAGATAATAATTGGTGTTTTAAACTTTTTTCTTATTCTTAAATTCGTACGGGAAATATTATTAACGCCTGAAATACGTAATTTTTTAAAAATAAATTGGCAATCTGCCGCTCCTAAATTTGTTGCCGGCTCTAGGCTGCAGCCTTTTTGGCCTATTTAGAAATACAGCCCTGATTCCGGCCCGGCAAAAAATAGTTATATATAGGAATGAAAACACCCGACTCGAGGACCTAAGATTTAAAAGCGCATATAAATCAATGAAGTCTGTGGCTTTGTTTATACAACAGGAGGAACAGGTGCAGCTAATAATAAAAACCTTCCGATTTTTACAATTCAACGAGTCATTTTATTGTCACATCTTCAGTCCTTAAAAAGTGTTAATGAGAAAATTCTCCCGTTATGTACATAACTATGCATGTATTATACCCATAGGGCCAACTCGGGGACATTAACAAAGTTGGGACAATAAAATCCCGAAACGTCTCCTAATCCTTGTTTCAAGTATCCTCCTATTATTTAATACTAAAAAGATATATTTATAAACTTATATTGAAAAAATATATTTTTTTTTTAGATAACAAATCAATTCGGTAGTTAACAGTATACTTTATTTGGTTTTGATATTATTGACTTTATTTTGTATACTTTATTGTCTTATTTTTAGTTATTTTTACAATGTGTTTTGGATGCGGTTTTTATGTATGTATTTTTTTATATATGTATTTTTATGTATGTAATCTCTTTGAGTCCGATGGCGAGAGCTAAAGGGACACAATAAAAAAAAAAAAAAATTCGGTAGTTATATTAAAAAAACTTTTTAATAAAAATAAATAGTTACTGTATAAAAAATTAAATAATAATTAGTTTTAATGAGAAATGTTTGGGATGATTAAATCCCTCCAAGGTCACACTGCCTTTTTTTTTATTTTTAATCATTTGTAGACGCAATTGTTTTATCTTCAAGCCCTCCTCTCTGGTTTGGTTCTATTTTATTTTTTCCTAACATACTATGACCTTGATTCATTCAGCGAGGAATGTCCATGAATTATTTAACATTCACTCATTAATTAAATAATTTTCGAGATTCACTTTGATAAATGATAATTCTTAAGATAAATTACTAATTTATTATTATTGTTTTTTTTTTCAGGTATTATAAATGTTGTATGGAAATGTGGAGGGAGAAAAGCGAGAGTGGAGGGGGAAGCGGCCTGCTAGCAAAAGCACTCGTTGAGTTCCTTCCACAATCATTTGCAAAAGCGCAAAGTGTTAAGCTGCACTGAAAGTAGGTAGTCAAGTGCCTAAGTGCAAACGTCCTCTTCATCGACCAGAGAACTTTTAAATCATCAATACAGGAGCTTACAGCAAATTTCTATGTGAGTAAATTATCCGTTTACGGATCAGATCCTCTTTTAATGAATTCTTTTCTATACAAGATATAGATTATACTAATAAAACATTGACTTCCTTATGAAAACAAATTAATATAAATTTAAAATTTCGCAAACAAAAACTCTTAGTATTGCATTCATGTCAAAAATTCGATGGAAATGTTTTGAGGTCCCCTGAGTTCAAAAAAGTGAGACCCCCAAAATAATCTGTCTGTTTTTGTTGTTCAAAATAAAGCATGAAAGAAATGAGGTACGAGATTGAAATTTTATATTTAAATTGGTACACTGAGGGACAATATTAAGTCCTATCCATGCGTTTTCTACTTGTGATTATTTCATTGTTTTTATAAAAGAAAATGAAAATCTTTATTGGAAATTTTGTAGTTTTGAACCATGAAAGTTTCCATTAAAAAATATATAATATTTTTTTAAAAACAATGAAATAATCACAAGTAGAAAACGCATGGGTGGGACTCAATATTGTCCTTCACTGTACCCTCCCAAGGGCGGATCCAGAGGAGTTTTTTGGGGTAATCTGGTGTGACTGGTCGCACAGCACACACATTTGTCTAACTTCTCTAAATCAGGCGCGTTCCTGTGGAACGTTCTTGGAGTTTTTTTTTTTTAATAATTTAAAGTTGCATTCTACACTTGTTAACCAGATTTTTTTGTGCCGAATATATATCAAATTTTATATTAAAAATAAAATTTAATTTCAAGAAAAATAGCCGTGAAAAAAAAAGTTTTTAAATAAAATCGGTCAAAAACTAACTACTAGTACTT